>JAKCPI010019765.1:0-16972 GCA_023213315.1 Euborellia annulipes | reverse complement strand
TCAAAATTTCCTAAATAAAGAGTTACAATATTTTATCGAGATCCGGACAGAGGATTTCCGGGGGAATCTCGGGGTATGGAAAATTTTTTGAAAATTAGCCACTGAAATCTGCGTTTTTAGCAATCCTGAGTCGTGAAAAGATCAAACTTGATTTGAGGTTAAAAGGCCCCCTGCGGAAAAAAAATTTCAAGAAAAAGATTTTTTTTTAATTGAAATTTTAAGATTTGAGCTTAAAGGGTCCGGGCTCCCTTGAGGAAAAAAATTTCAAGAAAATGATTTTTTTTAATTGAAATTTTAACCATGAAAATTATTTTTTATTATAATTTTAATGTTGGAGCACAAAGGCCCCGGGCTACGGGGATATAGCCCCTCCCCCTATCTGCGGCCCTGTTCCCGACAGTACGGAACATTTGAATTCAGATGTAAAATTTATAAGTATGGAAAAATATTTATATTTTGTTATATTGACAACCATTACGCCACTATATCTTTCCTATGAAGCTTTCAAGAGTACAGATGTGCTTCGAAAGATTTCAATAACAGATGAGAATATACATTTCTAAAGAGTATCTAAAAAAATAATTGATTTTTGAATTTTAATCCAAAAATCGTTAGAGCGAATTTTGAGAAAATCGAAAAAAACTGAAAAAGTACATCAGTAAAGTACCCAGTACTCTTTGGCCGATTTTGATTAAAAAGCTTATTTTTCCGGTCCCGGGGGGTGTTTAAGTTAAATATAAAATTTCCCAACCTCTAATGGTATACCGATTGGGCTTGCCCGAAGTCCGCTCTTGGCTACGCCTCCTACGAAATTTCTATATCATGTCCCTATTATTTGATTGAATTTGATATACGCAAGTGGAATTAACCTTTCGGCTAAAATGGAGTTGCTGTTGGGCATTCAGGTCGCGTCTGCTGACCTTTGGTTAACGTACCCAAAAAGGCTCAGCTGGCGCGTCATCAGTCAGCCTCTTCGGTCTTCAGGCCTCCCTCACTTCCGAAGATTCTCTTTAATTAAGCCGATTTTGCATGAATAAGGGAAAAAATTAGTTTGGTTTTTTTTTTTTGCAAAAAGCTCCATAGCTCTTTTAGACAATATACGTGAACGTGATCTCGGAGTTGGTCAATTTGGATTGCCTATCTTTTAGGCTTCACTATTAGGGGTATTATTCAACAAAATTTGGTTTATCGCTTCCAAAAGTAAATTAAGGAAGATCTCTATCTAAGGCCCTCGGGGCTTGGTGCTGGGGTTTAGAGTGCCCCTAGCCTCGTTATACCGAACGTCGCGGGTTCGGACCCCAGGCAGTCCGATCATTTTATTTATAGGCATTTGGATGCCAAATGGCTTAAATAGAACTGCCAGGACCCCAAATAATATATATTCATAACGGTTATCGTTTAAAGTCTTAAATGGCCTAGAGTTGCCGAAAAGAATGTATGAATGTGAGTGTGAATGAGAAAAAAGTGTGAGAATGCTAAAAAAAAAAAAAAAAAAAAAAAATCTCTATCTAAGCTAACTAAAATTAAATTCTAATGATTTACAAATATACATATTTGAATAATAAAGCACCTGGTATTCAAATGAACCAAGGTCTTTTATTAAAAAAAGCCAACTTATTTGTATTAATTAATCAAATACTAATGAGCTTTAATGGCATTAATAATTTCCAATAAAATAATAAATTACTTGTAAAAGTTATAAAATTATTATTACTTTTTAACGCCTTTGAAAGCAATGTCAAAATTGACATTCATTTTACTTTCTATTACTTATATATGTTATTATATATATAGTGAGAAAGTATTGGATCCATGTCGAGATTTTGATGGATATACATGTTTTGAGGTCCCCTAGATCCAAAAATCTGATTATTCCATTCCAATCCAGTGCCTGCTTGAGGATTTGTTTACATTCATGGAATACACAAATAAAAAAAAATACATAAATATTTCTCTATACATTTCCTATGGAAGAAATCGTAACTTTAGGAATTAATAACTCAAAAAGTTATGGGAATTTCGGGATGAAAATAATTTTCCTGTAATCCCTAGAAGGTCCTCTTTATGCATATAAAATTTCATTTCAAAATTCCAACGGGAAGTTGCCTAAATAGAGCGTGACAGACAGACAGACGAACATTAGCGTATTTTATATATAGATCTTGAATTCCGCCCTCGGGCTTGGCGTAGTTGGTAGCGCGCCTGCTTTGTATACCAAGGGTCGAGGGTTCGGACCCCAGGCAGTCCGATGATTTTATTTAAGCCCTTTGTATACCAAATGGCTTAAATAAGAACGCCTGAACCCCTATATATATATCTTCTTAAATAACGATTATCGTAAAGTTGCCGAAAAGACTGTGAATATGAGGATGAATTGAAAAAAAGTGTGAGTGTTAAAAAAAAAAAAAAAAAAACAATCTTGAATTCAAATATACCGAACTGTCGAAAACGAAATATAGGTCGAACAAAAAATCTGGTGTGTAAGCACAGTACTTTCGATTACTGAAGGTAAGAGAAAGTTGTGGACTGTGCTTGTCACACCAGAATTTTTTGTATTTAATTTTCCTACCCTTTTTCCTTATCAATAAATTTGATCTTGCGACAAATTGAGGTGATTCGGTAAAAATGCAATTAATAACGCTTAACCCCTTGACCTCCTCTTTTTTACATGGCCCAGATTTTTCGTTCAATGACTCAATATAAAATAGTTGCATATCGTTATCAATAGTCCGGTTTATTCAAGGATAAAAACATTTATTTATTTTTTTTCTAATTTCCCATAGGTGAAAGAATCTATTTTGATTTAATTAATCTTTTCGAAGATATTTCTTGAACTTGATGGTCTGTGAAGGCTCTAATGTGAAGGCTACCAGCCCTTAATAAGGCACTAAAGGTCAACACCGAACATTGACTTGCAATCAAATCTATTTATTTTTAATATCACCTTGTATTGTATTATTTATACTCTATGACTGAAGATTTAATTAATATCATGGATTATATACTTGTATAATTTTATTTCCTAGTTCACTCGTTGAAGAAAGAAATAAATGGTTTATACATGATTATAATGACGTAATATAATGAAAAATTACGACTTTATCACTTTTCATTAATGATTCGTATTCCTTGAAGTAATGTTTAGAACAAATGGCAATCACAATGATGCTAGAAATTATTGAATTATTATGGTCTTATAGAGGGCGTTATGGAGAGTCCCGGAAAAATACTCGGGTCCCGAAATTCCTATAACTTTTTGAGTTATTAATTCCGAAAGTTACGATTTCTCCCATAAGAAATGTATAGAGAAATATTTATGTATTCTTTGCATTTATGTATATTCTATGAATGTAAACAAATCCTCAAGCAGGCACTGGCCTTCGGCGGGCGGCACGGCCAGTACTATACTGATGATAAAAAATACATAATGAACAAAAGACAGTGTACAATAACACTTAATTATTTATAATTGAGTTCTTTATACATTATAAATACATCAGTAGTAGCCTAGTTACCTTTAAGGATAATGCTATATTTTTAATTATTAGTGAAAGTTTTTTTTACTTTCTCTTATTTTTTTAAAATGGAATTAATTTTGCTGATGAGTTGAATTGCTTAGATGCTTACTAAAATGCTCGAGAAAAAAAACAAAAGGTGAATTATCTTAACAAACATGTTTATTTCGTCAAAAAAAAAATCTGGTGTGACTGGCGCACAGCACACAACTTTCTCTTACCTTCGGTAATCGAAAGTTGTGTACTGTGCTTGTCACACCAGATTTTTTGTGTCGACATGTATTTAGTTTCCGACAGTAGGGTACAATTGAATTCAAGATGTAAAATTTATAAGTATGGGAAAATATTTATATTTTGATACCATGGCAACCATTTCTCCTATCTTTTCTATGGAGTACAAGAATAAAGTGGTCTTCAGAAGATTTCAATCACAAAATGAGAATATACATTTTATAGAGAATCTAAAAAATAATTGATTTTTTAATTTAAAAAAATCTGGTGTGACTGGCGCACAGCACACAACTTTCTCTTACCCTTCGGTAAGAGAAAGTTGCGCACTGTGCTGGTCACACCAGATTTTTTGTGTCGAGATATATTTAGTTTCCGATAGCACCTTAGTTTCAAACTTGCATTTTAAATGTTGACTGCTTCAAATAAACTATGGTTATTTTTCAAAATTTTAATCTCATATTTGGACATTTTATACACAATATAGAATCGTAAATAAATACAAAATTTCATAAGAATTGGAAAAAAAAATTTTAAATGCGTAAAAAGTTCCAAAGGGGACCCCCTTTTGAATCGAAATTAACATACAAATCCCTATAGGAAATTAACATTATTTCTATGCGAAGATAAGGTGGAAAGGGAATTTAAAAAGAGTAGAGAGAGACGATAATGTTTGCAAGTGGGAGAGATATATATATATGTTTTCTTTGAAACAATTAAAACAGAAATAAAAAAAAATAAATGGGAATTTAAATAATAATTGATTTTTTTTTAATCTAATAAAAAAGAAAAGATTTAAATTCCGTTACCATGGCAACCATTTCTATCTTTCCTATGAAGAACAAGAGTAAAGTGGTCTTCAGAAGATTTCAACGGCAAAATGAGAATATACATTTTAAAGAGCATCTAAAAAATAATTGATTTTTGAATTTAAAAAAAAATCCTTGGAGGGAATTTTGAGAAAATCGAAAAAAACTGAAAAAGTACATCAGTAAAGTACTAGTACTTTTTGGCCGATTTTGTTCAAAAGCTTATTTTGAGATTCTTCAAAGGTACCTAAGTTAAATATAAAATTTCAATCCGCTAGCTCAACTCCTTCATGCTAAAAAAATGGTTCCACACACACAGACACACAGACACACAGACCAATTTGCGGGACCCACTTTTTTGGACTCAGGGGACCTCAAAACGTGAAGATCCATCAAAATCTCGACATCGAATTTTTGACATGATCGCAATACTTTCTCTCTATATATATATTACATATATACATAGGTAAGAGAAAGTAAAAAAATCGTTGGAGCAAATTTTGAGAAAATCGAAAAAAACTGAAAAAGTGAATCAGTAAAGTACTAGTACTCTTTGGTCGATTTTGTTAAAAAGCTTCGTGTCACGTCCCATGGGGGTGCCTAACTTAAATCTAAAATTTCAACTTCCTAGCTCTTTTCGTTGTTGAGATATTTTGTTCACAGACACACACACACACACCCACCCACCCACACACACATACACACACACACACACACAGACAGACCATGTCGCGAAAACCACTTTTTTGGATTCAGGGGACCTCAAAACGTGAAGATCCATCAAAATCTCGACATCGAATTTTTGACATGAATCCAATACTTTCTCTCTCTATATATATTACATATATACATAGGTAAGAGAAAGTAAAAAATTATTAACAACAATGAGAAAAATATTAATTGATTAATTATTACATTTAGTAGGTAGCGTGCCTTCCTCCTATTCCAAACGTCGCGGGTTCGGACCCAGGCAGTCCGATGATTTTATTTAAGCCATTTGGATACCAGATGGCTTAAATAGAAATGCCTCAACCCCAAATATATATATTAATTACAACGGTTATCGTCTAAAGTCTTAAATGGCCTAAGTTGCCGAAAAGACTGTGTGAATGTGTGTGTGAGTGTGAGTGTTTAAAAAAAAAAAAAAAAAAAAAAAATATTACATTATTAATTGGAATGAATTCCTTTAGTCAAATTTACGCTCGGAGTAATTATTGGCATTAAATTAAAATAATTATTTAGTAAAATCTCCATTGCCTATTTAATGACTTTTCAGCATCTGAGTCTTGTGAGAATATTTATATGATTTAGATAGGTTTTATTTATTTATACTAATTGGTTGCAATGAATTTAAATAAATTTCGATTCCGTTTCACCCATGGCTAAATAAATATAGAGAAAGTGAAGCCGAGAAGGTAAAATTAATTGACTCTGAGTACCGATAGTATTCGTCATTATATGAGTGAAATTTTGAATAGGAAAAAATATGTTTGACGTTTTTATGTACAATAATTTAAATTATTGAGGAAAACTAAACTACCTAGTTTAATTAGTTTTTTTTTTTTTTTTTTTTTTTCATTTCGGCTGCATTTGGTAACTAAATGGCTTAATAAAATCATCGAACTCCCTGGGGACCGAACCCGCGACTTTTGGTATACAAGGTTAGCACACTAACCCCTGCACCAAGTCCCGAGGGCACCTTTTCTTCTTAATTATGGAAAGGAAATTATTATTATTCCAGTGCCTGCTTGAGGATTTGTTTACATTCATGGAATACACAAATGAAAAGAATACATAAATATTTCTCTATACATTTCCTATGGGAGAAATCGTAGCTTTAAGAATTAATAACTCAAAAAGTTATAGGAATTTCGGGACGAAAATAATTTTCCCGTAATCCCGAGAAGGTCCTCTTTGTCCCCGAATTATATTTATAGATATTTTACAGTATCGATGGCTTCCGGGGGCGTTCAATGGACTTGTTTTTCGGGGGCCACCTATCCCGATTTTCAGCACCACTAGGCGTTGCTTAACAACATTGATCTTGGTGGCTGTTCTTTCTTCTTGCTGGCTTTTAATTAGTTCTCTCTAGTCAAGTTAAAGAGAGATATTTTAATTAGTGCCTCCCTTAAAATTAAATCCATTCTCTTTTCCCAATGTTGCTTTCAATGCCACCTGGACTTGTGTACATTCACATGTAATAAAAGAGACATTTAATTGAACAAAGAACGAAATATTATAAAAGAAAATACTAATCATGATATAAATATAACGATAATTTCCATAATTCCAAAAAAAAAAAATAAATAAAATTATATATTTTGAAATAGAGCCAATAACATTAAAAAAAGATAATAATTAAGTTATATAACAAGTTCATTGTTTGAAAATATTAATAATTAAATTTACGGTCAAACAAGAAAGGACGAGGGAATCTAAATGATGGCTTCCTATCAAATTGCCTTTTAAAAAACCGCACAGGCCGGTACTAGGACGAACTAATTTAAGATTTCGGGCATAACTCTGATCAGGGATGCTAATTAGCAGGTATTTATGAATCAAGTATAGTTGTTAAATCTCTCTGTAAATTAATTTACAGAGAGATTTAACTAACTATACTTGATTCATAAATACCACAAGACAGAGATGAAGAAGGGAAAAATGTTAAAAAAATCTGGTGTGAACTGGCGGTACAACACACAACTTTCTCTTACCTTAGGTAAGAAAAAAGTTGCGTGCTGTGCTTGTCACACCAGATTTTAGTAATTGAATATTTGTTATAGCTGTAGTGTTATGTTCAAGATGATAAGGAATAATTTCCAAAGAAGAATGCAGCTAAATGTTCTGAGGATGATCCCAACCGGGATCGAAACGTCAACGTGGTGGGAATAAAATAATGAAATACAACTAGCTGCCGAATTTCTTCACCTTTTCACCTATTCTGATTGAATATTACAATAAATGTTATTGTTTTAAAAACCCTGAGGATCCTGAAACGGAGGCTGGTTCATTTAAAAGAATTCAACTGCAAAGACCTTTCATTATTCTTAATGACCCCTGAGGACCCCGCTCTTTCTTAAATCCTTGTCTTCGGTCGCAGTGTCCTTTTTACTATCGCCTATTTGATTTTGAATTCACTTTTTGTTCGCCTCGCAAGGTTTTACTTCAAAGGACGAACTTGCCTAATTTCGAATTCCAAAAGAGTTTTTCCGGCAACCTTTTAGACCGGTAATTGGCAATTTATGACCTAGGGATTAAAGACACCTGAGCAAGAAAATTTAATATGCTTAAAGGGCGGAAGATAAAATAATATTTTCACAAACACATATGAACCTCCCCTTTAGGGAATTTGGCTTCATCACAGTAGAGCCTTTCAAATCTCTAATAATATATATATAAACACAGCTTTTGTGGTTTGTGTTATTATTATTATGGGAGTTTTTAATTGAATCGTTTATTTCAGAAAGCACCTAAGTGCGTTTTTTTCAACTTTCGGAAAACTAAAAAAAACTGTTTTGCAGCTTAAGTATAGGTCTAGTCTACTTCAAATATTTTTTTATCAAATCATAAACATGCTATTGGGATAATCTATTTAAAAAATTATTTTTTTTCCTTTAAGTTTTTGAGTAATTAATTTTTGAAAAAATTGCACTTAGGTGGTTTCTGAAATAAACGAGTGATTTTTTAAAAATTATTATTGAAATTAAGTCAAACCATTAATTTTTTACCTGTTTTGGTATCAAAGGTAAGTAATAGACACACTTAAGTATAAAAAAGAGTGTTTTTACTGTGCCTAAATCGAAAAATACAAGTAGACTACACGCTATAGTATGTCTATATACAACAGCGTATATACCACAGATTAATTATTAATTTGTGGTATATACAGAGACGTACTCGAGTCCTTTGAGCCTAGCATTCCGAATAATGTTCCGTTTGTATTTTTCTTCGTGCACAACACCACGCCTACGCTTGGGAATAGGTTCATCATCTGAACTATCCGACATGGCTTAAGAACTATATAATGTAATAATAAACAACAAAATAACACCTAATTTTTCATCGAAAACTCACGAAAACTAACTACTCAGTGTTAGGTAACCTTTGAATCAAACCAGCGAGTCACATAACACGTGATGTCTACAAGGCACGAGTGAAATTTACTGCAGAAAGAACCTAAGCGACGGCTGCGAGTCACAAAACACGTGATGTCTACAGGGCACAAGTGAAATTTACCGCATAAAGAACCTAAGCGACGGCGCTTGGGTTGTTTCTGAAATAAACGGATTATTTTCAAGGCTGCCAAATAGCATTGCTGATGAGGAACATTGGTTATTTCGGCACTAAAAGATGTATTTACCTTTAAATTGTACATTAGTACCAAAAACACATTTTTTGAAATTTTGTCCCTTAGGTGGTTTCTGAAATAAACGATTCAACTATAGACCACATTTTGAATTAATTATTTATTAAAAATATAAATACTCTACAACTACTTCTTCTACAGTCATTTTCAAGTACTGTGCGCTTCCAGTCCGACTCAAGTGAACTTGAGTGGTCTATAATGAAAAACTCCCATAATAACTTCTGATTTTGATTATGTAGAAAAACCCATCAAACCAATGAAATAAATTTTAATGTCAACTATTTTGCATTGTGTACCACATAAAGGTGACTCAATTCAAAAAATTAATTTCTCTGGGCTGAAAGCAACTGAGTTGTTTCTTCTAATTTTATTTTTATTTTATTTTTGTCTACTGTCGGATTTTTTTTGAAAAAAGGTCGTGGATAAATTAAACTAAATTCATGGGGGGGATGAAAATTCACTATCTAAGGGAAAAAAATAAAATTCCCCTAGATACTGAATTTTCACCCCCTCCATGAATTTAGTTTAATTTATCCACGACCTTTTTTCGAAAAACTCCGACGGAGTTGACTTAAAAAGAAAAAAAATTTATGCAACAAGGGTGTTAGGAAAATTTTTTTTTGACTTTTAGTTGCCTGAAGATAAACGGCAATCGAAGAAAAACCAACTAGCGGAGATCTACTATGGAGAAAAAGTCTCTCAGAGGGAGCTGGCCTCCTAGATTCCAACAACTTAAAAGTCAACTTTGCTTATCCACCTTATAAAGAAACACTCTTAAAAACAAGAGATCTCTAAAAAAATGCCATTTCTTCTTGCCCCCTAAACCTTGGCGGCTATCTCTTCCTAGTTTATACTTTGGTACTAATATACACGCTACCTATCACTACCCGTATCTTTATATATATAATTCTTCTGTACGTGTGTATGTGACTGAACTCCTCCTAAACGACTGAACCAATTATGATGAAATTTTCTGTGTATGTTTGTGAGAGTCCCGGACAGGTTTTGTTTCACAAACTAATAATAAGTTAATGAGTAATTAACCGTTAAAATAAGAAAAAAATAAAGAATTAGGAGAAATAGTTGCCATGGTAACAAAATATAAATATTTACCCATGTTTACGATGATTACTTTTTATTTATTTACATTTTGAATTCCTAAAATATCGGCGTAAATTTTCCTGTCTGTGTACCGGGAGAGTCCCGGAAAGGATAAGTGATTCACAAAAAAGATGCTTAAAGTTCATGAATAATTAATCGTTAAAATAATCTATATATATAAAAATGGAAAGGGAAAAATGTTTGTATGTACCGGTATGTATATATGTATATGTTTTATAAAGAAATCCACAATTTTCAATGAAGGCGAGCAAGGGGGGGTCCAGGGGGCGCAGCCCCCTGCTAGGCGTCAAAGCCCCGCCGAAGGCGGGGCTTTGCGTCTAGTACCCATATATAAATGGGATGATCGCAAATACTTTCTCTCTCTATAAATATTACATATATATAGAGGTAAGAGAAAAGTAAAAAAATCTAAAGACCAGTTAAATGAAGTTGTTTTTTGTATGAATTGGGAAGTCAATTTGAATTCTTTTCCATTCTAACTCCTACTGCTGTGACATGATTTTTCAACCTTTATTAGGAAACAAGGTTAATCAAGATTTAAGAAAATATTATTTCATTCCCTGCTTTATGGCTTAAAGCAGGGGTGGGTAAAAGCCGGTCCGCGGGCCGTTGAAAAATCCCTTTCTTGAGATTTTGTTGAAATCAACAGTATTAGTGTATTCATATAAATAATGCAAAGTATATCTTATTTTATTTAATGACCAATTATTTAAATCCGGTATAGTCCTCCGGCCCGGGAGACATTTTGAAAATTCTCATTTTGGCCCGCGCTTAAGGGGACACGGGAGAGAAGGTGGTTACGCATGTTTTTCCCGATAAGATGGCGTTGTGTGTCATAAAAAGTATGCCCAAAAATCAAGTAATTCAAAAAATTTTGCCAAGAGATGTCTAGGAGAATGGTAGCTAATAATATTTAATGCATTTGGTTGACTTTCATTGATCTTTTTAACTTAATAAATACTTTATAAATGTTATTATATATTATGTATCTTTTATAAAAACGCATAAAAATAATAAATATAGACTATTTAGGGGATCGACTGTTAAACTAGCTTGCGCATCTATTGCAAGAATGCTGAACTAATTTGACAGTTGAAATTTTAAATAAATCATCTAACAATTGTAAGCTTATTTTAAAAATTTCTTATTTAATATGTGATTAATAATAACAATAAATTCATTTTTAAATTAAAAAAAATTAAAGATTATCGGGACAGATTGTTTTTTTGTATTTGCTTGATAAACAAAAAAATTTAATTATGATAATTTTTTAATAAATCATTAAAAAAATTATAGGTCGATGTCCCAATAATCTCTTATGAATTTAATTCATTAAAAAAAACGCATTGAAAAATTCCTTATAATAGTCTAGTTTCTTACTTTTTTTTTAAAAGTAGGTTTAGACGTCGCTCCTTAAGTTATTTGTCCCCCCTGGCTTAAGGGGTTTTTGCCATCAGACGCTAGAAAGAGTTCTCCGTTGACTAGCTAGTTTCCTTGAGAATATATAAAATATAAATTATAGTGACATGTTTGTTATTCAGTTTTCTTTGATTAAAAAAAAAAAAAAAATGGGTCCTTCTAAAAATGATGAAAGAAAGAAAGGTCATTGGATTGGAAATGAAATTTTGTTTAGGCCTTAGGAAACCCCGACCTCAAGAAGGTCACGAATCGGCCTTAGGCTCTAATTGTAGGTCAGTGTCAAGATATGTAAACAAAACAAAAGTATGAATGATCTTGATTGTATTCAATCGATTTCATTGAGCTCCTAAAGGAAAAGGGAATTTGATAGAAAAAAAAAGAAAAAAAAACAGAAATGATTCATTCGTTAACCTGACCAAAAAACGATTGAATCCTTTTAAGAAGGACTCTCTCTTATAAGAAATCCTTTTAAATTATGACGTCTTTCTCTCTATTCATTGCTAATTCATTCATTAATTCATAAATCCAGATATATAAGCGTGTTTTATTTGTTTTAAAATATGCATTTCCGGTTTATCATTTGATATTCAGATATTTTTGCAAAAGAAAAAATTTAATGAATTAAATTCATAAGAGATTATTGGGACATCGAGTTATAATTTTTTTAATGACTTATTAAAAAAATTATCGTAATTAATTTTTTTGTTATCAAGCAAATACAAAAAAAAAAAAAAAAAAAACAATCAGTCCCAATAATCTTTAACTTAGCCCGCGTCGCCCGCCTTTGGCGGGCTTCGTCCCCCTGGACCCCCCCTCCAGCTGGCTCGGGCCCGCCTGCGGCGGACCCTCGCCTTTTCTTAATTATGAGAACCCGTGGCGCCCGCCTTTGCATCTATACAGGGGGCTTCGCCCCCTGGACCCCCCTCCAGCTGGCTTGGGCCCGCCTGCGGCGGACCCTCGCCTTTTCTTAATTATGAGAACCCGAGGCGCCCGCCTTTGCATCCTAGTCGGGGGGGCTTCGCCCCCTGAAATCCCCCCCATTAGCTGGCTTCGCGCAGCCTGCGGCGGACCCTCGCCTTTGCTTCTTACTAATGAAAAGAAAAGAATTACTACCTATTCCAAACCAGTGCCTGCTTGAGGATTTGTTTACATTCATGGAATACACAAATGAAAAGAATACTTAAATATTTCTCTATACATTTCCTATGGGAGAAATCGTAACTTTAAAAATTAATAACTCAAAAAGTTATGGGAATTTCGGGAAGAAAATAATTTTCCTGTAATCCCGAGAAGGACCTATTTATGCATAAAAAATTTCATTTCAAAATTCCAACGGGAAGTTGCCTAAATAGAGCGTGACAGACAGACAGACAGACAGACAGACAGACGGACATTAGTGAATTATATATAGTTTATTTTTTTTAAATTTAAAAATGAATTTATTGTTATTATTAATCACATATTAATTAAGAAATTTTAAAATAAGCTTAGATGATTTATTTAAAAATCAACTGTCAAAATTAGTTCAGCATTCTTGCAATAGATGGCAGGCTAGTCTAACAGACGATATAGTATTAACCTATATCTGGCTTATATTTATATATTTTTATGCTTTTATAAAAGATCCATAATATATAATAACATTTATAAAGTATTTATTGTTAAAAGATCAATGAAAATCAACCAAATGCATTAAATATTATTAGCTACCACTCTGACATCTCTTGGCAAATTTTTGAATTACTTGATTTTAGGGCATACTTTTTATGACACACAACGCCATCTTATCGGGAAAAAACATGCGTAAACACTTCGCTCCCGTGCGCCCTTAAATATTCTTGCGAGTAATTGGCTATAAGAATTAAATAACGTGCCGGTGAATGTCTGAGCTTAAAAGATGCCTGGCTGGTCAACTTGGAATGAATAGATCTAATAATCTGGTGTGACTGACGCACAGCACACAACTTTCCCTTCGGTAAGAGAAAGTTGTGCACCGTGCTGCTCACACCAGATATATTTAGTTTCCCATAGCATTTAAGTTCCAAACTTGACCACGCGATTCATAGATGGCGTTGAGCTACGAATACTTCAAAGAATTTCCACGAAAAATTTCACTGATATTCTTTTTAAAGAGCATCTAAAAAATAGTTAATTTATGAATTTTAATCAAAATCGTTTGAGCAAATTTTGAGAAAAAACTGAAAACGTAGCCTATATCAGTAAATTACTAGTACTCTTTAGCCGATTTTGTTCTAAAGCTTATTTTCACCCCTTGAAGGGGTGTCTAATTTAAATATAAAATTACAACCTCGTAGTTCTTTTAGTTCTGAGATATTTTGTTCACAGACACACCCACAGACAGACCATGTCGCGAAAACCACTTTTTTGCATTCAGGGGACGTTAAATAGTGAAGATCCATCAAAATCTCGACATCGATGATTTTATTTAAGCCATTTGGGTACCAAATGTGTGTGTAAAGTGTGAGTGTGAGTGAAATTCAAAGAAGCAATTTAATAGTGAACATGTTGTTTTTGTTTAACAATAATATATTTTCCTTAAAATATTGTTTAGTTCATAATTGTTCTCTATTCCTAATAATACAGACGGACAGACAGGCGGACCCTCCGCTATTATATATATATATATATATAGATTATGGAGACATGGAGTCAGTCGAAAGGAATGAAATAAATATAAAATTTTATTATTTTATTTGATGTTGACATTTCATAGGCCTGATGAAGAGAGCGACATGCTCTTGAAACGTCAACTGTCGAGAGCAAAAAAGAATTAATAATTGTTTTTATTTATTTTATTTCCCACATGATATTCAAATGGCTTAAATAAAATCATCGGACTACCTGGGATCCGAACCCGCGACCCTTGGTATACAAGGCCAGCACGCTAACCCCTACACCAAGCTTTTATTTGGTTAATAATATTTAAAATTAATACAAACATTTTATATATAGAGGGGTTTTAACCCCCCAAATTCCCTCTCCGTTTATGGAAATCATGAATGACCGTGCGGGAGTTTTTCGAAAAAAAAAATCTGGTGTGACTGGCGCACAGCACACAACTTTCTCTTACCCTTCGGTAAGAGAAAGTTGCGCACTGTGCTGGTCACACCAGATTTTTGTGTCGAGATATATTTAGTTTCCGATAGCACCTTAGTTTCAAACTTGCATTTTAAATGTTGACTGCTTCAAATAAACTATGGTTATTTTTCAAAATTTTAATCTCATATTTGGACATTTTATACACAATATAGAATCGTAAATAAATACAAAATTTCATAAGAATTGGAAAAAAAAATTTTAAATGCCTAAAAAGTTCCAAAGGGGACCCCCTTTTGAATCGAAATTAACATACAAATCCCTATAGGAAATTAACATTAGGCCTATGAGAGAAGGCGGAGAGACAGGCGATAATATTTGCAAGTGAGAGAGAGAGAGATATATATGTTTTCTCCTAAGCAATTAAAGACACAAATAAATGGGAATTTAAATAATAATTGATTTTTAATCTAATAAAAAGAAAAAGATTTAAATTCCGTTACCATGGCAACCATTTCTATCTTTCCTATGAAGAACAAGAGTAAAGTGGTCTTCAGAAGATTTCAACAGCAAAATGAGAATATACATTTGAAAGAGCATCTAAAAAATAATTGATTTTTGAATTTTAAAAAAATCCTTGGAGGGAATTTTGAGAAAATCGAAAAAAACTGAAAAAGTACATCAGTAAAGTACTAGTACTTTTTGGCCGATTTTGTTCAAAAGCTTATTTTGAGCGTGTGGGAAGGTACCTAAGTTAAATATAAAATTTCAATCCGGTAGCTCAATTCCTTCATGCTAAAAATCTGTCCACACATACAGACACACACACACACAGACACACACACATACATACACACACACACACACACAGACCAATTTGCGGGACCCACTTTTTTTGGACTCAGGGGACCTCAAAACATGTATATCCATCAAAATCTCGACATCGAATTTTTGACATGATCGCAATACTTTCTCTCCTATATATTTCATATATAGGCTAAGAAGAAAGTAAAACATAATAACTTCGATTGTTGACAAACATTAAAATATTGATTTATCATTAAACTATATACATGTATAGCCTTTCATAATATTATTATTTAAAAAATAAAATATAGATTATAAAATGAAAGTTCTTTTATCAATCCAAAAAAAAAAAAAAATTTCTATTTCTCAACTCTTAGTTCATCGAGAATATTATATTAAAAACCAACGTGTTAAATGTTACCAAAAAAATAATTTAATATTATTTTCTGACATTCAGAAAAAAAAAAAAAAAAAAAAAAATTATGACGAATAAATGTTAGCCTTTCATCAAGTTGTGAGGAAAAAAAAAGGTTGGGAAGCAATGATTAGTAATTTTACTAATTATATAAAGGTATTTAATTTTTAATATTTTTTCTTTTTCTTTTTATTTCTTTCTAATTTTTAACTTTTGCCAATCAACCGAAGGTTAGCTGGAGTAAAATTTCATGTAATTATTCCACCCAAAGCAACATACTGGTATACAAGTGCAGCATTGTCTCAGCATCCCTATGATGCTCATCTCTCAACTAATACAACTAGTCAATTCCAGTCTTCCTTTGTCCCGTGATTGGAACAAGCTCCCTGCGTCTATATCTTCCCCAAAACATACAATCTTCATACTTTCAAGTCTAATATCTCAACAGGCGTCTTCTCAGTTCCCGCAGTTGAGTTCCCCTTTTTCTCTTTAATATATTCTTCCTGGCTACATATGACTAGTGGACATTATACGTCTTAGGACCTTATGCACCCATTAAAAAAAAAAAAATTGAAGTATCGGTATCAAGGGGCGCCAAAGGATCGATGCGGGGGCAAGCGCCCCCTTCGCCCCCACCTAGTTACGCTACTGCCTAGTTCCTATACCTATGGATTTTGGTAGAGGGAAAGAGAACGCAATAGTTTTTTTCTCTCACAAAAATCCCTTATTTTTTCCAATCAGTATAGTGGCCGAATAGGTAGGCATGCACGAAAAGTTATTGGCTTGAATAACTCCTCTGTCTTAAGAGGTATAATTTATTTATCACTCACACACACATTCACAGAGTCTTTTCCGGCAATTTAGACCATTTAAGACTTTAAACGATAACCGTTATTAATGAATAAATCAATTGGGGGTCCAGGCATTCTTATTTAACCTGGTATCCGAGCCCGCGACGTTAGGTATAGCAGAAAGAATGATTCTTCAGCTAAAAATTTCACCATTTATTTTTTTCCTATCATTTCATTTTACCCGCGTTGGGGTAAATTCTAATTTGAAAGTTTAAACCACTGTAGTTTCCGAACGTCGCGTCCCGAAATTCCTATAACTTTTTGGGTTATTAATTCCTAAAGTTACGATTTCTTCCATAGGAAATTTATAGAGAAATATTTATGTATTCTTTGCATTTATGTATTCTATGGATGTAAACAAATCCTCAAGCAGGCACTGGAGT
>JAKCPI010019764.1:0-22665 GCA_023213315.1 Euborellia annulipes | reverse complement strand
CAGCCCTACTAACAAGCAATTTTTATAAAAAAATATTTTATTATTATTGTTTTTATGGTAGATACGCCTAAACAATAACAATATGTGTTAAACACGCTTAATATTTCTTTTTTTTTTTTTTAATTTACGTTTTATATTACACTAATAAAAAATAAACTGTGCAATAATTTGAAATATTTTAATTAAAATAAATTAGAATTTGGTGTAAATGAAAATGCATCTGCGTTGCGTTCCAAACGAGCGCGAGAGAGAGAGAGAGCAGAGCGTGAATGAATCAAGAGGGAGAAGAGGAATTGCACAATTTGGCAACAATGCGAGTGTGTGAATAATTCTTCATTAATGGGGAAAAAAAAACATGAGAATTCTTTCTATAAAACTGATCTTATTAGCTTTTCCAATTTAAATTAAAAAAAAATTCTCCTCCCACATAGAGTAGAAAAAAAGAGTTAATCGAATTATATTTCACAAAAATCTCAGATATAGTGGCCTTAAAAAATATTAATCCCTAAAATAATTTGCAAAAAATTGCAAGTCTTAAGAAAATTTGTAGAGTGGGAAAATAACTTGGGAGGGAGGGGGTGGCCTTTAAACAAACAGAAATAAAATTAATTTTTATATAAAATCCTAAAAGATTTTAATGAGAAAAACAAATGCAATTTTATTCATTAATTTATTGAATATGAATTAATGAATATCTATAAGGGGATGCGTGAGCCGAGGGGGATCGAATTAAATCTAAAACTACAAACAAAGGAAATATATTCATGAAACGAAGAACGGATTTACAGGCTTGTGGCAGATTACGACACAGAAACGTAAGCAAATTAAAAAAAAAATCCTCTGAATTTTTACACTTATAATTAGGGGAAGCGAGTGGAGAATCTGCTTAAGAAAAACAGGCATTCAGACAGTGAAAAAGAAAATTCCACCTCCAAAAATCTCACTTATTACTAGGCCACTGACGAGAGATAAAAGTTAGGAATTTATATTTTCAATTATTTAATAATAATTTCTTATTAAATATTTTAGGAGAATATAAATTCTCTGTTAGAGGGGGGAGAGGGTGAGGAGGGAGGGAAAGAAATCATTGCTTAAATGTAAAAAATTTACAAAAAAAAAATTTTCTATTTTCATTTTCATTTTTAAAGAAAAAAAAACTATTTTATTTATTAGAAGGGGTGATTTACACCCTTTATCACCCTCCCTCTGGGGTACACGAATTCATCATAGAGTTAAAAAATTGGATAATTTTATCAGTAAATTATAAGAGAGAAAAATAAAAATACAAAATTACTTTAATTCGTTATGCAAATGAGATGTGAAAATATTTATTACCTTAATAATAAGATGACCAGGTGGGGGAATTTGGTGGATGAACGTCTTATTTGCACAAATCACAACACAATATAAAATAAACTAAACACACGCGAGAGAGAGAGAGAGAGAGAGAGAGAACCAAAACCAATGGCTCGACTCAAAGACTAAACTAAAAGAGAGACCGCCTGACAGGCAGGCAGCCAGCACACAGTAGCATTGCTCTCTGAGCTCCCAAGAATAAAAATTATCAAATAGGTTCTCTATTTATAAAAATTCTATTCACTTGCAAATTAACGGGGTTTTATTCCGTTGGGAATAAATTCGAAATTAAATAACTATTAAAAGGCTTACTTCATTTATCCACCCTTAAAACAAACCCCTCAATTAAATAAAATACTTCCAAGTATTATTTTTTGTATTTATTTATTTATTAGGAATATATTCGAAGTGAAAGAAGAATCCGTATATTTAACTTTAAATTTGTAAAGATCAGCCCAAAAAAATTAAAGTTATAGCCGGATATTTGCCAATTTGACCAACTGTGCAGCGACGAGCTGTGAATCTTCCATCTTCTTGTAAGGGCATCGGAATCGCCCACACCCCACCCGCTTTATCCTATATATTTTTTTTTAGTTGAGGGATGTTTAAGTAAGGGTGAGGTGGGTCTGTCAGCTGAAATATGTAGAAAATCAGTGAAAAAATTGTGAAAAAATCGATCATTTTTAATGATTTTTTTTAATTTTAAGGGACAAAATCCTCCCCCACATCCCCCCTTCGGTCCAAATGTTAATGTTTTCTAACTTTTCACTTCTCTAAACCTTCTGAAGAAATGTTAAGACTAAAATATTCCTTTTCATCTCTCTAAATTTTATTCATGGCCCTATAATTAACGAAAAGGAGTGGAAATAAGTAGGGGACTCCCCCCCCCCCCCCGAAAACGGTACGTGGTGGGGGAAAACGGAGGTCATATTTGAAATGTATATTCTCATTTTGCTCTCAACACTTTACTCTTGTACTTCATAGGAAAGATAGGAGAAATGGTTGCGAATTATCATTTTTGAATATAATTTTGTAATAATGAATTTTATTTTTTTTAGTGTGTAAATAGCGAGTGATGATCTCTAGAAGAGGCGCAGCATCTCTCTCTCTCTCTGTCTCCTTCCGAGTTAATCCCTTCAAATCGAGACCTCATTGTCAGTCATTTGGCGCAGATTGCCTCTCTGCAATTAAGAAGCAGCATTACGGCCAACTAATGGACCAACTCTCCTCTCTCCCTCTTAAATCAAACCAGATATCATCCATCTGTCTCTCTCTCTCTCTTCGAACTTGATAAAAGAGAGAGAAACTAAATACACTATGCCAAACAAATTTTTTTTAATTGGTATTTAATTTTTCTATACGACACTTCAATTAAATATAAATTCTTCCACTTGACTTAAAATGTATTCATTAAATTATCTTCATTTAACTTTTATATTAAATATTTAATTCTCTCTTTTTTTTATAGAGTGAATAATAAAATTAAATTTTATTGTTTGCATATATCCCCTTCCCCCCCCCAACACCATCCCCTCCTTTTTTTATCATATACGTATGGTACATAATATATACATTTTATGAATATGAAAGAAATTTTTTTTAATATTATAACTCTATTTTTATAGTTTGAATAATAATAATATTTTAATTTACACACATTTTACAAGAGATTAAATTTATTTAATGTATGTGTAAGATCATAATTTTTTTAATATATCATTTTCAAAAGAAGAGAGAAAATTATTTTTGTATAACATGTTACTATTTTGGGGATTAGAGGAAGGAAAATTTGTAATCTGGAGGAACGGAACGATCTCATTTCAAAATCAAGTAAACACACATTTAAATAAAATTCCGGAATGACTTTTTCGTATATGCGTGACACTAAAATCTTAAGATCTCTATCAACTATAAATACGTCATTCTGAATCATTAGGCTACATTTATTCTATAATATTTCAAAAGTTTTTTTTTTAATATTTATTTTTATCCTTTCGGCTACTGAGGCCATTTAGGGTTTTGAATTCACACTTTTTTACCATTCACACTCACACTCCCAAACACATACACACAGTCTTTTCGGCAACTTAGGCCATATAAGACTTTTTTTATAAAATAATATATATTTATTTGGGGTCTAGGCATTTTTATTCAAGCCATCTGGTAGGCCTATCCAAATGGCTTAAATAAAAATTCACGTTTTTTCAAAAATTGAATGATATCAATAAAGAAAGAGAGCTTTTTGACGAGAAGGAAGGTTGAAATATTTACACCAAACGTTCATATAGATCTACAATTTTAGTGTAAGAAGAATATACCAAATTTCATCGATCTGACTGGTTACGTTTTTAATTAATAATGTTCTCACAGAGATATTTCCAAAAATTGTTTCTTTGTACTCAGGAATGTCTAAAACTTTGAGATTTCCAAAATCTTGAGGTCGAATTTTTTGACGATTACAATACTTTCTTTTACGAGAAAGTAACAGATTTTTTTGTGTCGAGATATATTTGGTTTTCTCCGATATAATAAAATTCAAGACAAGAAATAAAAATTATAAACATGGATAAATATTTATATTTTGTTACCATGAAATCCATTTCTCCTATCTTTTCTACGAAGTACAAGAGTAAAGTGTGATTCAAACAATTTTGAGAGCAAAATGAGGGATATGCAGATTTTGGTATCCAAATGGCTTAAATAAAATCATCGGACTGCCTGGGGTTCGAACCTGCTACTTTTGGTATACGAGGTTAGCACACTAACCCCTATACCAAGTCCCGAGGGCTTGAAGCATACTTTACTCTTGTACCTTATAGGATAGATAGGAGATATGGTTGCTTTGGTAACAAAATCTGGTGTGACTGGCGCACAGCACACAACTTTCTCTTACCTTCGGTAATCGAAAGTTGTGTACTGTGCTTGTCACACCAGATTTTTTGTGTCGACATGTATTTAGTTCCCGGCAGTAGGGAATATTTGAATTCAGATGTAAAATTTATAAGTATGGGAAAATATTTATATTTTGTTACCATGGTAACCATTTCTCCTATCTTTCCTATGAAGCACAAGAGTAAAGTGTGCTTCAAACAATTTTGAGGGCAAAACGAGAATATACATTTGAAAGAGCATCTAAAAAATAATTGATTTTTGAATTTTAATCAAAATCGTTAGAGCGAATTTTGAGAAAATCGAAAAAAACTGAAAAAGTACATCAGTAAAGTACTAGTACTCTTTGGCCGATTTTGATTAAAAGCTTATTTTTCCGGTCCCGGGGGGTGTTTAACTTAAATATAAAATTTCAGCCTCATAGCTCAATTCCTTCATGCTTAAAATTGAACACACACCCACACACCCACACACCCACACACCCACACACCCACCCACCCACCCACAGACAGACCATGTCGCGAAAACCACTTTTTTGGATTCAGGGGACCTCAAAACGTGAAGGTCCATCAAAATCTCGACATCGAATTTTTGACATGAATCCAATACTTTCTCTCTATATATATATTACATATATACATAGGTAAGAGAAAGTAAAAAAATATAAATATTTTCGCATCTTTACATCTTGAATTTTAATATAGGGCCTATCGGCGGAAACTAAATATATGTCGACACAAAAAATCTGATGTTACAAGCACAGTGGACAACTTTCTTTTACCAAATGTAATAGAAAGTTGTGTGTTGTGCGAACAGTCACACCAGATTTTTTAGATATATCAGAGACTCTAAATTAATTAAGAGCCGAAATAATCTATACACCTATAGTTTGGTGAGGAAGCTAATAATTTTAGAATAACAAGTCTGAAAGTTTATTAATGTAATGTTAACAAACGAATGTAATATCCTATGTAGTATAAATATTAAAAGGCATCCAATGAAGTGAGTTTTGTATATAATAATACAATAATTTAAATAAATTTTATCGCTCGGAACATGAAGCGCAGTTCAGACCTATAGAAAAAAGCGAGACTTCTAATTCAGTTCCAAGAACCAGATGATTTGATTGTTACCTTACATGCCGAGATTATATTTTATACAAATTCGACTTTTATCTATTTTTTACTTTCTCTTACCTATGTATATATGTAATATATATATAGAGAGAAAGTATTGGATTCATGTCAAAAATTCGATGTCGAGATTTTGATGGATCTTCACGTTTTGAGGTCCCCTGAATCCAAAAAAGTGGTTTTCGCGACATGGTCTGTCTGTGGGTGTGTGGGTGGGTGGGTGGGTGTGTGGGGTGTGTGTCAAATTTTAAGCATGAAGGAATTGAGCTATGAGGCTGAAATTTTATATTTAAGTTAAACACTCCCCGGGACCGGAAAAATAAGCTTTTAATCAAAATCGGCCAAAGAGTACTAGTACTTTACTGATGTACTTTTTCAGTTTTTTTTGATTTTCTCAAAATTCGCTCTAACGATTTTGATTAAAATTCAAAAATCAATTATTTTTTAGATGCTCTTTCAAATGTATATTCTCGTTTTGCCCTCAAAATTGTTTGAAGCACACTTTACTCTTGTGCTTCATAGGAAAGATAGGAGAAATGGTTGCCATGGTAACAAAATATAAATATTTTCCCATACTTGTAAATTTTACATCTGAATTCAAATATTACCTACTGCCGGGAACTAAATACATGTCGACACAAAAAATCTGGTGTGACAAGCACAGTACACAACTTTCGATTACCGAAGGTAAGAGAAAGTTGTGTGCTGTGCGCCAGTCACACCAGATTTTTAGACTCCAATCATGATAGATAACTCTTCCCTCATCTCAATCATTGTAATCCCCTTAAGGCTTTGACGATATCCTCGTGTCTCTACGCTTGTACTAGTCAGGGCTATATCACTTTCCAAATGTCTTTTTATTGGCCATAAATCGACACCGTTCAAGATCATCTTGTTTTATATTCAAATATAGGGAAAAAAAATTCGTATAAATTTTTTTCCCTTCATTTCAATCAACTTTTTCCCTCCAGGAAATAAATCATAATGGAAATTTTGTTTTATTTATTAATAAATAAGAAATATAAGGGTTTGGAGTTTGAAATTTAGATAAAATTATTAAAGGTCATATTGTTTCCGATTCGATTAACTTAAAAAATAACGAATAAATTTTACAAATCTAATGTACTAGCTGATAGGCCCTTCTACGTGATTTGAATGCCACTTGAAAGCTTTCTATAAATAATACGATACATAACATGAGTATTATGTAAACATAACCATTAATGATGACAACATTTCATCATTCATTGATCTCTGCGGGCATTTGCCTTCCCCTATCCCCTAGTCGTTTATTTTTATTTATTTCCTTGTCAATTGCGATGGTTTTTAATTTTTACTTTCTCTTAGCTATAGGTACATATGTGTTAATATACATACTCTATATACATATATATAGAGAGAAAGTATTGGATTCATGTCAAAAATTGGATGTCGAGATTTTGAAGGATATACACGTTTTGAGGTCTCCTGAATCCAAAATTGGAAGTTGGTCAGAACGTGACAGACGGACAGACAGACGGGCAGACGGACGGACCACAGATCAAACACAATCAAGATTGGACAGCTCCAGGTTAAAAATTGTTTATAAGTTTAGGGTCATCTATACGTTTGTCATGGAACTAAAAGTAAGCAGGGGAAAAAATTTGAGGCTGAGAAAAAGTGATTTGAACTCGAGCTTGTTGTATTTCACATGTTTTGATACTGACTACTTAACCCGCTCGTACACTTTGCATCAGGGGCGGCGGTGGGGGGGGGCGATCACCCCCCAAGAAGAAATTCAAAATGTTATAAAAACTAGTAATCTAAAGAAATTATGATTTCCGCTCTTTAATTTCAATTGAATTTGTTACCAATCAATTTAAATAAATAGGAAAGGGATCTACAATAAATGGTGCGGGTAAAGTTCTTAAATAAAAAAAATAAATAAATAAAAAAAAAACCGCCCTCCCCACGACAAACTTGCATTAATCCGCCCCTGCTTTGCATTATGATATTTCAATGCTTTTTTTTATCTACTTGAATGATACCTCGTACTATTAAATTTTTTTTTAACAAAAGGTCATTTATAAATTGTAAAAATAAAATATAATTAAAAGTAATTTATTAGTTTAAAAAAGTTAATTCATTTAGATTCAGATTTTTAAGCCACTTAATATATTTGTTATTAAACTCATGAAAAAATGTTAATTTGTTGACGAATGAAACGAACTCTACAGGATAAATTTTGAACTAGCCTAGTATTGCCATCTAGCCACGTGTCATATAACTAAAGGAAACTCATAAACATTCTTCCCATAGAGCTGTCCTCCGATGGGACGGACTGAAACTCATTATTATATATAGATATATAGATTCCATTCCATTTCAGTGCCTGCTTGAGGATTTGTTTACATTCATAGAATAGACAAATGCAAAGAATACATATTTATATTTCTTAATACATTTCATATGGTAGAAATCGTAACTTACGGAATTAGTGACTCAAAAAGTTATAAGAATTTCGGGATGAAAATAAATTTCCTATAATCCCTAGAAGGTCCTCTTTAACCATAAAAAATTTGGTTTCGATATTTCAATGGGAAGTTGCGTGACAGAGAGACAGACGGACATTAGCAAATTATATAAATAGATTAATTAATGATATCTCTATAAAAAGACAATATTTTTTTGACTTGTTTAAAAAAAAGTAAGGTTTCTTGAACAGATGACCCTATTTGAGGGAAAATTTAGATGGAAATAGTTTAGAGAGTGAGATGAGAAAGGGGGATAATAATTTAGTCCCCAAGTTAAAGTGCGATATCACTCGATGTTTCTCTCTCACTCTCTCACTCTCTCTCTCTTTTAACCAACGGAGAGAGAGTATTGCGATGACAGCTTCCGATATATCGTACAATAGGCCTAATGCTATGCCTGCTTGCCTTTTTATTATTATTATTATAGGAATAAAAAAAAAAAATCTCCAACTTTCAAGTGAGATAAATTTTAAAATGTAGAATAAAAGGAAAAGGATCATGAATCATGTGAATTTCAAGATCAAAATGATTTTTTTAACGACAAAAAAAAAATAATTTTTTAAATTCAACAATTTGTATTCTAACTCAGAAAGCAAGAAGATAGGCGGTGGTTATCGAAACATTCAAGTGTTTTATACCGTAAATGAATGTAATTTTGAAAACCGGGTAGAAACAGAAATAAGGAATAGTTCACTAGCTAGAAACGAACGCAGTAGGAGATTTAAAGGATGAAGCTAGATAGCTACGTCCAGAGGCCGGTTGGGTTTGAGGCGTGGGAAGCACCTCGAGTATATAAAGGGGATCCCGGGAGGGATAATAAATACATTTGGTGATAGGTGGCCCCGCAGAAACAAGAGAGTTGAACTGCCCCCAATACTAATTTGATGCATTATATTTATATACTGATTATTCAAATGTCAAAATGATCTTAACAGTCTAACAACTAAAAATCTGAAATAATGAAAGGAAGAAGATCATCTCTATTTGAATCTAAACTTTAACTCGTATTCGACGCTTAGCACTGACTTTTCATTAAACAAAGAAGAAATGGATTAGAAAAAGAAAAAAATCTGTTGTGTATAGCTGATATATACGTTTTGTACAATATCAATGAAACTTTGTATAATTTGATTGATAGCAAATGCATCTGTGTATGTATGCCTCTTCATAAATACACACATACAATCGCATCGATAATTTCCGTGCCTAATATGCATATCACAAAATACGTGGATACATGCAGAGGCTGGTTGGTGAGTCGCGTATCGATAACAAACAGCAGCGAGAGAGAGAGAGAGCAAACAGGCAGATTCAATTTGCTGAGAATGATTAGAATAGTGGGGGGGGGGGGGGGGTAAACCTCCAGAGGAGGGGAAGGGGATGGTTGCCTAGTGATAAGTTAAAATTTTAGAATCTGATCAACGAGCGGAGGAAAATTAAAAAAAAAATAAATAAATAGAATGATTCAACCAGGAGATAATAAAAACAATTGATTCAGTGATTTTGAAAAGAAGTCATCGGTGTTTGTATTATTTTGTCACTCTCTGTATTATTAAATTAATATTTGTAGAAAATAGATGATGACGGATAAATATTTATTTGAATAAAAGATTAAATTGGAAACAGCAAATCAAAAAAAGAACTCTTAAATTAAAAATTCCGTAATGATCGATGAATTTTGGTATTCTTTATAGTCCTAGTAAAACTCGCCGAAAAAATCACCCCGAAGAAAAACTGGATAGGTGCAGGCTAGGTTCTTGGCAATGAGAAAATAACTTTTAAGAGTGTTTTCTCCGAATATTTCGAAGGCATTTAATAGCACTTCTTCATCATCAGCTCACTCTAATGCCACATACAAGTTGAGATTTCGGAGCGAAATTCAGAAAGGCAGATCTATGCATAATAACCAGCTCTCGCAATATTATGTATAGATCTGCCTTTCTGATGTTTCCCTCCGAAATCTCAACTTGTATGTGGCATAAGAGTGAGCTGATGAAGAAGTGCTATTAAATGCCTTCGAAATATTCGGAGAAAACACTCTTAAAAGTTATTTTCTCATTGCCAAGAACCTAGCCTGCACCTATCCTCATTTATATTATTTGGCACGCCACATCCCTTCGAAAAATAGAAAAGGCAAAATGGGTATCTCGACCACATGACTTGACTGAACAAGGTGTCATCGATCGCTTGGAAGACTTTTACTGGCCTTGGATACCAAGAGTCGCGGGTTCGGATCCCAGGCAGTCCGGTGATTTTATTTAAACCATTTTGGATACCAAATGTCGTAAATAAGAATGGCTGGACCCAAAATATGTATATTAATCAACAACGGATATCGGATAAAGTCTTATATGGCCCTAGTTGCTGAGAAGACTGTGTGAATGTATGTGCGAGTGTGAGTGTGAATGATAAAAAAGTGTGCTTTTAAAAAAAAAAAAAAAAAAAAAACGACTTTTACTAAAACCTTACTAACTGTGCCCAGAACAATCATTATAATTAAGTATTAGTATTTTTGTCCGAGAATTCCCTAAAGCTGTTTCAATTTTTTATTTTAAACTTTATAGAGCATCTAAAAAATAATTGATTTTTGAATTTTATTCAAAATCGTTGGAGCGAATTTTCAGAAAATCGAAAATAACCGAAAAAGTTCATCAGTAAAGTACTAGTACATTTTGGCTGATTTTGTTCAAAAGCTTCGTGTCACGTCCCAGGAGAGTGCCTAGCTATAAATATAAAATTTCAACCACCTAGCTCTTTTCGTTCTTGAGATATTTTGTTCACAGACAGACCATGTTCCGAAAACTACTTTTTTGGACTCAGGGGTCCTCAAAACGCGTATAGGGAGGGTATCCATCAAAATTATATAAAAAAAAAAGAATTCTACAGGTGTCAATAAAAAGAATGTTAATATAAACAAATGAAGTTTCTTTTGGGGGATCTAAAATGTCATCAAAAAATCATCCAAATTTTTTTACAATTACTATACTTTCTCATATACTTAGTATACGAGAAAGTAAAACTCAACGATGTCGATCGTTAAAACGGAGAGATGCATGCTTAACTCAATTCGACCAGATTGTATTTTTTAACCCCTCATTGCGAATGTTAATATACATGTGATAATAAAGTGGAAATTTGTGGGATTAAATTTTCTTTTTGATGAATTCTAGGACGGAAACATAAAATTTAATCCTCTCCAGAATATATAAATTTTTTTTTTCCCGGGGCAATCTGCCAAAAAGTCGTCGGCTGGCAATCGGCAAATATTTATTTATTTATCGGATACATATGCAGATAGAGAGAGAGAATTTATCAGTTGAGAGAATTGCACTTTAATTTGCTATACGTTTTATGGAATTTTTTTGTGCAAAGGTGACGGGGTGAAATTTCGTGTTTATGAATATTTTATCTACATAGGCGATACTTTCCTATACAGGTCTCATCATAACCTAAACAATAAGATATATCAATCATTAGAAGGGAAACTTTAATAAAAATAAAAAAAATTTAACATCGGAATTTTTATAATTTTTTCTATCGACATATCTCTCTGAATTTGAGAGTCGACAAAAATGCAAAATGTTTGTACAAGCAAAAGTATATGCATAAGCAAGAGGGAGATATGAAGAAATCACAAAAAAATAATAAAAATAAAAATATAAGAGAGGAAAATACAACTTAGAGATTAAATTGATATTTCTCTAGAATATGAATAAATTTGATCGCATTCCTATTAAAAATAAAAAAAAGAATATTAAGAGATAGAGAGTGAGATATCAAAACAAGATCAGGAAGAAGGTTATCTTATACGTTTGCAATTTAGAAGAGAATGTTTAAACGAATCTGTCTTGTATTTATTTATTTATTTATCCAACACTTGGTATTATTTGTACAAGGGAAAGCTCGGAATCATCTCAATCTCTCTATCTATTGGAATTGAATGCAAATAAACAACTTAAGATATTCATTCTCCTCTCTATCTCTCACTTTTTCTGTACGGAGAGACTCTTATTAAAAAAAAAAAAAAAATTAGTAGAACTAGTGGAGAAGATAGCGGCACCATCCCGGTTTTTACTTTCTCTTACCTATGTATATATGTAATATATATATAGTGAGAAAGTATTGGATTCATGTCAAAAATTCAATGTCGAGACTTTGACGTGTATACGTTTTGAGATACCCTGAATCCAAAAAGTGGTTTTCGCGACATGGTCTGTCTGTGTGTCTGTCTGTGGGTGGGTGTTCAATTTAAGCATGAAGGAATTGACCTAGGAGGTTGAAATTTTATATTTAAGTTTTGTTTGTACCCTTCTGGACCGTGAAAATAAGCTTTTAATCGAAATCGGCTAAAGGGTACTAATAAATCTTCTGAAGACCACTTTAATCTTGTACTTCGTAGGAAGGATAGGAGAAATGGTTGCCATGGTAACAAAATATAAATATTTTCCCATACTTATAAATTTTACATCTTGAATATATATATTGGCGGAAATTTATTTATTATATGTCGACACGAAAAATCTGGTGTGACAAGCACAGAACACTTTTCATACATTTTTTTCAGTTAAATGCTTACTATCCGAAAAAAAGTTTCACTTGCATCGTTTTTTCATAAAACCACACAATTTATTTATTTTTTTTTTTGTGCCGATTGGGGGTAGTTTTGAAAATCATTTCTAGGAAAAAAAAAGTTTAAAAATTCTAAAAAGAAAAATAAAATTTTAATTAAAACAAAACAACTAATTCAAAAAAAAAAAAAAAAAAAAAAAATACCGTTTTAATTTAATTTCTAATTTTTTATTTTTTTATACTTAGGCCTACGTTAGTGTATTTTAAAAAAATATAAAAATAAAATTAAAATATATTCATTCTCTTTTTACTTTTTTTTTCTTTTTTAAACATGCTTCTAAATATAAAAATATTCTGAATTTTGTTGTTAAAATCATAAAGGCTTACTTTTATTTTTCAGAATTATTAAATTTTTTTATGGCGTACACCAGCGTTTTTCAACCTGCATAGTTAAAAAAAATATTTTAAACATTTTTTTAACCCTTTTCGGATACGGATGCCATTTAGGGGTTTGAATTTCTTAAATTAATTTTTAAATACACAGTATTGATGGCTAGCAGTGGACGTTCCACACGCTGATTGCTCAGGTCACCAATCCGAGCTTTCGCCGCGCTTGGCAAACGTTTTTATATGACATAGAGTATTATAAAACCGATACCGTAATAATATTTTGTATGTGAAAAGATTAAAATTTTAAAATATAAATAAATACAATAATATAAAGGTCATCACCTTGACGCGACCTGAAGCTTTTTAATGTCAATAACGGACGGTTATTAATGCTATTTTTTTTTTTTTTTAATCTAATAAACATACATTATATTAAATCAAATATTTAAAAATTAATGCAGCATGAAGGTCTATATTTTGTTAAGGTTGTTTGTTGAAGGAATTTTTTTTAAGGTCCTTTTCGACATCTATGGCCATTTAGACACTGTTCATATTTATTTAAATCGAATGGTAGCCAATTCAATTTAAATAAATTTTTGTCGCATAGGACGGGATGCGAACCCGCGACTCTTGGTACAAATCCTTTATACACTACAGTATTTTGCAAACTTCAGCAGCTAAGCACAAAAACGATAACAACAAAAAGAGATTCATTTTTTTTTGCCTTTGGAATAGAGAGTTGCATTTTATTTTAAATCACGAATTAATTGCGAAATAGTATAAACTCTAATTGAAATGGAAATGTTGTCGTCGACCAGAGATTAACTGCCATTTAGAAGTTGTAAGTCGTTAGAGATTGAGGAGGAGGAGATATTTATATCCTCTCGGAATTGTGTGACGTCATGCAACCACAACATCCCATTCGGAGATGAGATGCATGTATGTATATGTATGTATAATACATACCACCCTCAAATATATACATTCGCACACGTTGTCGGATGTTCGAACAACTTTCCGTGGTAAATTGTTCCAAATTATTATTATCTTTAGAAGCGACAACACAAAACAACAACAAAAACAACATTACAATGGACAAGAAAAAGTCGTGGCTAAAATTAGAGTGCATTAAATGTCGTGTATAAATAAATAAGGACGGTTAAAAGTTTCCTCTTAAAAGTTCGATTTATTTTAATCGAATTTGAATTAGATAGAGTCTTTAAAAGATTTTTCAAAAACATTTACGAAAATAAAATATTAATTTTTTTAACTAACTTTCACCCCGTGGTGAAATATAAAAAAAAATAATCAACTTGGCCCTGGCGGGCGGCGTCTCGTACGCGTTTAGTAGTTAAAAATTTTGAATTTGCCTCTCCGACTCCGCCCTTTCTGAATTTCGCCAATCAGCGCTATCCCTGAGGCATCCCTGAGGCCTGATTGGTGGGTTCACACATCGGACACCGGTTTAAGGGCTTTATATATAAGTATGATGATAACTAGCCTCATCGCTCGCTTTCGGCGGCCGCATTTATTCAGGGGATCCCGCCCTCCTGAAACTCCTCCAACGGGCTCGGAACGAATAAAAATTTCCTCTATCCCTAGATTCCAACGGGAAGTTGCTTAAACACAGCGTGACAGGCAGACAGACAGACGGCTTTAGCGAATTATACAATAAAAAATATAAATATACCACTGGAAAATGATTATTTTATTATACATATATGTAATTTTTCATTTAATTAATTTGTCGATCTCACATGTCAGATCAAAAGGTTTCGGTCTCTACGCTAATATATTATATAAAATAATCATTTATATTTTATTGAACTGAAAAGACATCACCCTAATTATCAAAACAATCCTGGCCAGTTTCCTATTCATTACAATTTTTTCATTTCATTTGTTTCAAATAAAATAAATAAAAAAAAAAAATATTCTCAGTATCAGGTAACCAGTTCGAGAGGTTTCCATTTTAACAATATACAGTATTTTTTATACAGCATAGTGCACGAAATCAATACACCGATATTGTACTTGAGCTTTTTAAGCTTTAATAGGTGTGATGTACTGAAGCGGATATTTATTGTTCTCTCAAGCAATAGAAAACATTCAATTAACAAAAAAAAATCTGATGTGATGGTCACAAAGGACACAACTTTCTCCTACCTTCGGTAATTGAAAGTTGTATTCTGTGCTTGCCACACCAGATTTTTTTGTATCCAGATATATTTAGTTTCCACCGAAACATAGATTGGAATCGTTGTTAATCTCAAATATAAAGAGTTGTTAGCTAAATAATTGTAACCTATTAATTTCATATTATTGGAGCATAAAAAGAAAAGAAACGCTTATATAAAAGTGGTAATACTCATTGTAGTTTAGTTGTGACTTGAATAATCAAAAACAAGCATAAAATTCACTTGTTAGATAAGACTAAATATTTTTCTGTTATTTATGCAAAATTTCCTTATTTCACCTCTAGTGGATATAGACTAATATAAAGACAAAATACATAAAGAGCCTGTGATTCAGAGAGAGAACAAATGCCAGAACACGTGCTCAGGTGTTGGACGCATATAGTATCTCTATAATATTATCTTCAATGGTATCTCACCCCCTCCCTTATTCTCTCCAATATTCCCTTGTGTGAAATATACGATTCTCGATCGTGTTATGAATTGACTCCAATTTCGAGTGGTAATTGGAGAGCTTCCCTCTCTCTCTCTCTTACTGAACAATTAAAGTGAAACATCTGCTTCTAACAGGCATGTTTATGTACGAACAAGGAGTTTAGACTTTCTCGGTTCATTAATGACACCAAAAGCTTTCAATTTAAACTTTATAGCTATTTTATTTACTACTTTGGCTACTATATAGTCAAGAAAAAGACTTATTTTTTTTAATATTAGACAAGTAGTAGGGACGTTAGCCATTGTTTTTTTATTTTGCAACCAATATAAAAAATTTAATATAATTAGACCAAAATGCAGTAAGAGGGGGCCTTTTTTACGTTCCTTCCGAAGGACGGAATGTCACAGCAACCCCCTCTCCTGGTGGCTATTTTGGTGGCATTCAATTTTCCAATTCGATTCAATTATTGTAGCAAATATATATTTTTTTTTTAGTCTTTTCGGCCTCTTAGACCATATAGACCAGGGGTCCCAACCTGGGGACCAAGTGGGCGATTAGGGTTATCAGGGGGCAATAAATAAGTGGGGTGGGGGTAATCAAAAATTGTGTTCTGTGCTTGTCACGCCATTTTTCTTGTTTTATACAAAAAAAGTGCAGAGTGTAATAATGTTGTGATTTAAATAAAGAGGTAGATCTTCTTTTTCCCTACATGATGGCGGTCTTATCTCAATTTCAATCATAATGGCGGCGATTGGTTCCTTTATGCATAACATCGTCCAAATATATTATTTTAATATAGCCTTGGATCCTCACTCTTTCTTATTTGGCTTGGTCCCTCACCTTTCCTTAATCATGCGCTGTAACTTTTCTTAAAACAGTTTTTTACTTTTTATACAAGAAAAGGACAGACAGACTCACCGTTATCTATATTATATTTATATACGAATTTTCTTTTTTGTTTCACTGTTTTTATTTCTTTTGTAACGGTTAATATCTCTTGTATATTAATAATTTTCTCCTAATAATAATATTAATGCAGCGTCTTTATTTATATTGCACCATCCATCCATTAACTATTGTTTACATAAATAGCCAGATTACTATTGTCTTATCCTTTCAAATTCTATAATATTCTATTAAAATCAAAGCTGGTGTTGTTGTTGTTGTTGTTTGGGTTGTCCCGAATTGACCACACCATGTCTGTGCGATTTGATCCCCTTTGCTAATAAAGTGAATCCCATTTGGGGAGAGTGTTTGCGATACATGTTTAAATTTAGTTGGGTTGACACTGCTGTGCATTCTAAATGAGCTAGAGGGGATGGAAAAACTAACTATTCTAATTTCCTCGCAATGTGGCACGCAATTTTTCTTTTCTCTCTCTTATCCAAAAGTTTTTTTTCTCGACGAGAATATATAATTAAAGTACAAATAAAATAAAACTTACTGAAAATAAGTGAATATATTAGATATTTATCTAATAGAGACTAAGCCCACTGCGTAAAATACTAGTACTCTTTGGTCGATTTTGTTCAAAAGCTTCATGTCATGTCCCATGGGGATGCCTAACTTTCAGGGGCGGATTAAAGGGGGGGCGAGGCGAGGGACGCCAACCCCCAAACCCGACGAATGAAATTCACAATGTTATAAAAACTAGTAATCTAAAGAAATTATGATTTCCGGGCTTTAATTTCAATTGAATTTGTCAATCAATCAATTTAAATAAATAGGAAAGGGGTCTAAATGGCCATAGATGCCCACAAAGTCGTTAAATAAAACAAAAAAAATTTTAAAAAACAAAAAAAACCGCTCCCCCCGACAAAATTGCATGTAACTTTTTATTCACGCCACTGTGCCTAACTTAAATATAAAATTTCAACTTCCTAGCTCTTTTCGTTCTTGAGATATTTTTTCCGACACACAGACAGACACACACACACACAGACAGACAGACCATGTCGCGAAAACCACTTTTTTTGGATTCAGGGGACCTCAAAACGTGAAGATCCATCAAAATCTCGACATCGAATTTTTGACATGAATCCAATACTTTCTCTCTCTATATATTAACATATATATAGAGGTAAGAGAAAGTAAAAACACATATCGATTGTGAAAAATAATCGATTAATCGATTATTTTTTAAGGAATTAATCGGTTAATTTGCGCAGCCCTACTGGGAAGGAACATTACATCATAAAATCCATCCAAGGAGTGGGGGGTATATTTCAATTAAATTTTTTTACTTTCTCTTACCTCTATATATATATGTTAATATATATAGAGAGAAAGTATTGGATTCATCTCAAAAATTCGATGTCGAGATTTTGATGGATATACACGTTTTGAGGTCCCCTGAGTCCAAAAAAGTGGTTTTCGCGACATGGTCTGTCGTGTGTGTGTGTGTGTTCTTTAAGCATGAAGGAATTGAGCTACGAGGTTGAAATTTTATATTTAAGTTAAACACCTCCCGGGACCCGAAAAGTAAGCTTTTAATCAAAATCGGCCAAAGAGTACTAGTACTTTACCGAAGTACTTTTTCAGTCAGTTTTTTTCGATTTTCTCAAAATTTGCTCCAACGATTTTTTTTTTAAATTCAAAAATCAATTACTTTTTAGATGCTCTTTAAAATGTATATTCTCATTTTGCAATTGAAATCTTCTGAAGACCACTTTACTCTTGTATTTCATAGGAAAGATAGGAGAAATGGTTGCCATGGTAACAAAATATAAATATTTTCCCATACTTATAAATTTTACATCTGAATTCAAATGTTCCGTGCTGTCGGGAACTAAATATATGTCGACACAAAAAATCTGGTGTGACAAGCACAGAACACATCTTTCGATTACCGAAGGTAAGAGAAAGTTGTGTGCTGTGCGCCAGTCACACCAGATTTTTTTTTTTTTGGGGTTGCAATTTTGAGGAATGGCTTCAATTCCCTCGGTTAAAATTTTATAAATTCAGTTTATCGTACCTCCAGATTTTCTTATTTGTATAATTTGAAAATTAGGTAAATAGTGAGGAGAATATATTGCTAGGAAGATTGGAATTGTATGTGTCAAAAAGATAATTTAAATTTTTCGCGTATTAGCCTTGACTAAAAGTGACGTCATTTAAATTTCACAATTTACAAAAAAACTCTTTTTTAAAGACAGTAGTTTTCAGGTTTCAATTTCCTAGTAACTTCCATACTGTTCATGTCTCAGGTCTTATTTGTAATTTTTTCAAGGCCTTTTGAAACAATCATAGTATTAACCCGACTCTGTATTCCGTAAAATTGCGAAATTCTCAATGAATAACTTTGTTTTTGTTTGCTTATCAGAAAGATAAAATTATTTGAAGTCTTTTCTTTTTATTAAGACTGATATTATTGATAGCCGAGAGGTGCTAATGCGAGGTAATGCCCTTGTTTGGTCCATACAGAGAAGGTGTGTGTGTATGTGTGCGGTGACCGCCGCCATCAATCTGCGGGTGGGCTCTATTGATATTCCCGGCGAGGCGTAACTCGGCAGGCGCCATTAATCATGTTGTTGCAGTTACAGTTACAGGGGGTATGTATGTGTGTGTGTGTGTAAATCTCCTCCACCCGGTGGTTGCTTGGTGATGGTGGTTGTCCCGGCAACAAACCCGCAACTTAATAACGCTCGAATTATGACTATTATGAATGAACTAGAGAGAGAGAGAGAGTCGAGAGCTTTCAAGTGGAGAGAAAAGATGGCCTTCGAGGAGCCTCCGATTTCTCTTCTCAAGATTAAGTCCCAACCCTGCATAAATAACCACCAAACTTCTCTCTATTTGAAATACTATTTGAAATATTGTAATATATGCAAGTATAGAATAAATAAATATTATATTTATGACCATAGATGTCGAAACTAAGAGGGGGGGGGCAGGAGGGGGGATATATTTTACAAGAGAAATGTTTATGTAATAAAATTAGAAAAATTTGCTTAGAAAATAACAATTGTCTCATATGCAGAAAAAGACCTTTCCTTTCCCCTATCCCTCGGCCTGAGAAAAAAATGTTCTGAATATACTGTTTATCGTCATTTGAGACATAAAATTAATTAACATTATTATTACTGTATCATGAAGCAGAGCTCGAAGTTACTTGTCATACAAAAGTAGTTAGTGGAACCAAAAGACAATTTATTGGAAGGAACAAATAATTCGTAGGATACTTTATTGACCGACTAATTTGTACAAATTATGAGATTTCGGTCCGAGTGATCATTTTTAAAGGTTTTCATTTCTTATATGTTTGCCTTTGATCTGTAAAGTCTTATTACGATCCAGTTCTTTAAAAATTGAGGTTTTCTCAAAATTAAGATTATTTTTTCTTTCACTCTTAAATATTTTAATTTTTACTAAGAAATATATATTTACATTTGAAAAATTTGACATTTGATCCATTGAAATCAGAGGCGGATCCAGAGGAGTTTCTTTTTTCTCGGGAGGGGAGGGGGGGGTAATCTGGTGTGACTGGTCGCACAGCACACAATTTTTTTCTTATTATCGGTAATTTAAAGGTGCATTCTGTAGTTGTTTACCAGAATATCGCAACATGACCGCCTTCTGCGGCCCTTGTTGAGTTTTTTTTTTTTTTTTTATTTTATAAAATTTTATTAAAATTGTTAAATTAAAGAAAAAATATAAAAAAAAAACTATTTTAAATTTCAATTTCCGGGAGATCCGGATTTAAATAGAAATTTATTTTTATAATTTGTACGATTAGCCTAGGATATGGGTTGAGTGGCCGAACTTTTGGCTTGTGAACCGAGTGCGCACCGTCGTATGGCATTCCTTATTACACTCTCGAAGTGGCCACATCAACGGTCGGGCCCGCTTCCTGAGCAACCAGGCAACACTCCCAGCAACGGTGCTCGGCATTGGCACCGACCAGGCAACGACGAGGCTCTCTCAGGGTCCCAGTACCAAATTAACTGGCCGACCCCGAAGCACCAGCGGTACTAGCTGAGCCAAAGGGCGGAAATTCCACGTGACACCGGGGGTACTGCAACTCCAGTTCGCACCAAGACGGTCCGGGTCCGTGATTACAGCAGGACCAATTTGCCGCGCTGGCAGAACAACATCTCCGGTCATCACAAGGCGCTCGGCTCAACAGCTAAGGCCCCAACCTCAACCCAATCCTACTAAGGTTTTTTTTTAATAAATTTTTTAAAAATAACCACTCTCTTCTTAACCAAACCTAAAAACCCTAGCTTCACTGGGAAATTTTTGCCACAATTGAATAAAAATTTTTCCAGGGAGGTTTTTCTCCATTAAAATCTGATATAAATAACGAAATTAAACGTTTAACAAAAAAGTGGTTTCAAACCGAAACCCTTCAAAAAAAATTATTAATTTAAATCAAAACTTTAAAAAAAAAAAAAATAAAAAATCAAAACTCCAAAAAAAATCAAAACTCGAAAAAAAAAATAAAAGAATAAATTTTCTAAAAAAAAAAAAATTAAAAAAAAAAAAAAAACAATATCAAAACGTCAAAAAAAAATATTAAACCCAAAACGTTAAAAAAAAAATTTAAATCAAACTTCAAGAGAGAAGACAAAGCCCGGCAGCAGAAGCAGAGCACCACCCTGAGTCAGCACACCCCCCGGTCCGTCGGACCCTACACGTCGGATACGCTTCGATATATCTCTTCGAATTATAGAATATATTAATATATACAAATCAAATTTTTTAGTATTAGTTTTTAAAATTTTATATTAAAAATACAATTTTTTCCCAAAAAATATATTTTTCTCAAGTCTCGGGGGAGTAATTATCCTCTTTACCCCCCCCCTCTTGTATCCGTCCTTGATTGAAATATAGTAAAAATGTTGAAAAATATATAAAAAAAATCTGGTGTGACTGGCGCACAGCACACAACTTTCTCTTACCTTCGGTAATCGAATGTTGTGTACTGTGCTTGTCACACCAGATTTTTTGTGTCGACATGTATTTAGTTTCCGACAGTACGGTACATTCGATTTTCAAGATGTAAAATTTATAAGTATGACAAAATATTTATATTTTGTTACCATGGCAACCATTTCTCCTATCTTTTCTATGGAGAACAAGAGTAAAGTGGTCTTCAGAAGATTTCAATCACAAAATGAGAATATACATTTTAAAGAGAATCTAAAAAATAATTGATTTTTGAATTTAAAAAAAAATCGTTGGAGCAAATTTTGAGAAAATCGAAAAAAACTGAAAGAGTGCATCAGTAAAGTACTAGTACTCTTTGGTCGATTTTGGTCAAAAGCTTCGTGTCAGGTCCCATGGGGGTGCCTAACTTAAATATAAAATTTCAACCTCCTAACTCTTTTCGTTCTTGAGATATTTTGTTCACAGACACACACACAGACACACAGACACACACACAGACAGACCATGTCGCGAAAACCACTTTTTTGGATTCAGGGGACCTAAAAACGTGAAGATCCATCAAAATCTCGACATCGAATTTTTGACATGAATCCAATACTTTCTCTCTCTATATATATTGACATATATATAGAGGTAAGAGAAAGTAAAAATCAACAAATTTCTCAAAACACCCTTATAATATAATAAATAATTGTTTGAATTGTGATTCTTTGACATTTGTGTTTATTACTAGAAGTTAAATTATTTTAATATACCATGATATATAAAAAAACAATATTACTATTATATATTTCTTGGTTGAAATTAAAATATTTAATAGTGAAAGAAAAACTAATTAAATCCAGGGTCGGATCTAGGGGGGGGGGGGGGGGCAGTGGATGCATGTGCCCCGGGCGACAGATAAAATGATATGAATTTTGCATAGAAAATTTTGAGGAGGGAGGGCAAATTAAATTTTGTCCGCCCCCCCCCAAAAAAAAAAAAAAAGTAGTATCCAATTCCTATAAGAAAAGTAACTTCGAGCTCTGCTTAATGATAATTAACCTTGTCTAGATTTCGAAATTTTCAATATTCATTTTTTTATGTTAAATATAATTTTTATACGTAAGCTTACTTTTGGGGGTCAAAATAAAAACATTTATTTCAAAGTGGTTGTAATCATGGGCGCCCGCAGGGGGGGGGCAACCAGGCACTTGCCCCCCCCCCCCCTGGAAAATTAAAATGAAATACAAAAAAATGTATAAAACAAAAAAAAAAAAAAAAAAAAAAAAAAAAAAAAAAAACCTTTCACAGTA
>JAKCPI010019762.1:0-18585 GCA_023213315.1 Euborellia annulipes | reverse complement strand
ACTTGTCAGCCAAGCCAAAAATACTCTGAAATAAATCAAGATAATTTTTTAAAATTGTTTTGTCTTCTTGAAAATAACACCCTCTTCAACGGTCCAAGAATAAATCTACTCATTCCATATGTTTGATTGTAATTTACTGGACTAAACTAAAAAGTTTCGTTAAAATCATTTTACCTTTTTTTTTTTAGGGAGACTAAATTTTTTTTCTCCCTCAAGTGCAAATTATTTGACCTTTTTTTTTTTTTTGCATGCGAGTCTCATCCCATTTTTCAGACTCTGGTTTCGGCCGGCCGAAAGTTTCGGCCACTTTTTGGCCGAAACCGAAACTACGGCCGAAACCATGATTTTTGGCCGAAACTGGCCGAAACCGTAACCGAAACCGAATATTCGGTCGGTTCCTAATATAGAGAGAAAGTATTGGATTCATGTCAAAAATTCGATGTCGAGATTTTGATGGATATACACGTTTTGAGGTCCCCTGAATCCAAAAAAGTGGTTTTCGCGACATGGACTGTCTGTCTGAGTATGTTAAATTTTAAGCATGAAGGAATTAAGCAGCGGCGTAACTAGCCTTTGATGGCGGAGAGGGCGAAGCTCAACTGGGGCGCCGTTTTTCGTTCGACCTTTTTTTTTTTAGTATTCGAATCTCGATCGGGCTTTTTTTGTAATTTTTCTCCGGTGATATAAAATGAATTTATTATGAAATTTCAAAAAAAAAAAAAAGCCGTTGATTTTGGGAAAAAGCGGATGCGCGGGGGCGCCAAAAGCTTGATGCGCCTGGGGCGGGGGGGGGGGGGGGGCGGCGCCCCCTTCGCCCCCACCTGGATACGCTACTGGAATTGTGCTATCAGGTTGAAATTTTATATTTAAGTTAGGCACCTCCTTGTGACATGACACGAAGTTTTTAATCGAAATTGGCCAAAGAGTACTAGTACTTTACTGATGTACTTTTTCAGTTTTTTACTTTTCTCGTACCTCTATATATATGTTAATATATAGAGAGAGAAAGTATTGGTTTCATGTCAAAAATTCGATGTCGAGATTTTGATGGATCTTCACGTTTTGAGGTCCCCTGAATCCAAAAAAGTGGTTTTCGCGACATGGTCTGTCTGTCTGTGTGTCTGTGTGTCTGTCTGTGTGTGTGTGTCTGTGAACAAAATATCTCAAGAACGAAAAGAGCCAGGAGGTTGAAATTTTATATTTAAGTTAGGCACCCCCATGGGACGTCACACGAAGCTTTTGAACAAAATCGACCAAAGAGTACTAGTACTTTACTGATGCACTTTTTCAGTTTTTTTCGATTTTCTCAAAATTTGCTCCAACGATTTTTTTAAAATTCAAAAATCAATTATTTTTTAGATTCTCTTAAAATGTATATTCTCATTTTGTGATTGAAATCTTCTGAAGACCACTTTACTCTTGTTCTCCAAGAAAAGATAGGAGAAATGGTTGCCATGGTAACAACATATAAATATTTTGCCATACTTATAAATTTTACATCTTGAAAATCGAATGTACCCTACTGTCGGAAACTAAAACATGTCGACACAAAAAATCTGGTGTGACAACACAGTACACAACATTCGATTACCGAAGGTAAGAGAAGTTGTGTGCTGTGCGCCAGTCACACCAGATTTTTTTTTTTTTTTCGATTTTCTCAAAATTCGCTCTAACGATTTTAATTCAAAAATTATTTTTTTAAATATATATACTCATTTTGCCATTGAAATCTTCTAAAGACCACTTTACTTTTGTACTTCATAGAAAAGATAAGAGAAATGGTTGCCATGATAAAAAATATAAATATTTTCTCATGTTTATAAATTTTATACCTTGTCTTGAATTCTAATTTTTCGGCGAATCTGGTGTGACAAGCAGAGAACACAACTTTCTCTTATCTTCGGTAATCGAAAGTTGTGCTCTGTGCTTGTCACACCAGATTTTCTTAATTATGAAGAAAAAATTATTATTATTATTATTATTAATCCAATCCAGTGCCTGGTTGAGGATTTGTTTCATAGAATAAAAAAAAAAAGCAAAGAATAAATAAACGTTTATTCATACATTTTCTATGAGAGAAATCGTAACTTCATCAATCATTGGCTAATAATCCAATTGAAATAAATAGAGACGGGGTCTTAATGACCTCCGATGCCAAAAAAAACTTAAATAAAATTTTAAACCAAACTTTTTTAGTTTAGTCCAGTAAATTAACAATCAAATACACATTAAGAAACAAACACACATAAACAAGTAGATCTATTCTTGGACCGCAGAAGAGAGTGATGATATATTCAAAGAAGACAAAACAATTTTTAAAAAAATTATCTTGATTTATTTAAAATACTCTGAAATACTCTGAAAATTTTCAGAGTATTTTTACTTGGCTGACAATCAAGACAAGGGTCCAAGGCTGACAAATCAAAATATTTTTTTTTTTAAATTGTTTTGTTTCCTTGAATATAACACCCTCTTCAGCGGTCCATGAATAGATCTACTCGTTTAGGTGTGTTTGTTTCTTAAATGAAATAAAAAAAAAAAAAACTTAATTAATAACTCAAAAAGTTAGAGGAATTTCGGGACAAAAATAGTTTTCTTGTAATCCTTAGAATGTTCTCTTTAAGGATATAAAATTTGGTTTCGAAGGATTTTCACTCAACTCTCCATAACGTACGTCCTCTATAAGAATGCAAAATTTCATTTCGAAATTCCAACGGGAACAGGCCGTGACAAATAGACAGACGGACATTCCTCAATTGTATATAATATGTAGATAATTCATTCCCACCCCTTCTCTTTTATATAATATATTTTTTTTTTTTTAAATTAATATTTTCCTAAACATAACTTTTCCACATGTCATGACGTACTAATTATTATTATCCTCAACTTCCTGCTCTTTTAAATTATTTCCATCTCCCCCCCCCCTCCATTTTGTAAATATTAAAATATACTAGATTTTGACTAATCGTAATACTTTTATGAAGATTTTTTTTTTTTTATTTAATGAAAAACAACACAACAACATTTGTTTTAATGATGATGAAATTAAATATTTTTTTAAATTAAAAAAATTCCACAGATATTATTATTATTATTATTATTATTATTTTTTTTTTAATTTTTTTTGTCATATAGGCTAAAATAAAAAAAAATTCTCTCAACGCGTTTATATGAATAGTACGCCTATTCTAGGGATAACATTCAGTTACAATAATTTATTTTGTTACAGATGGATTTTAATTGACTTTAAATTTTCATTTGGCTTTAACATGTGATAAGGCAAGACTAATCACAATGCTTTCTAATGGTCGATTTCTGTATTTTCTGAAATTTTTCGCTCTTTCCCTTTTTGAGAATTTAGAGACCTGAGTATTTTGCCTGGACTCTCCATAACGTCCTCTCAAAATTTTGTTTCAAAATTCTAACGGGACAGAGCGTGACAGACAGACAGACGGACGGACACTCAGCTATTATGTACTGTATATAGATATTTTGGTTGGAAAATAAAATTAGGAACGATTTTATTGTGAAAAAAAACTTGATTTTTTTTTTAATAGTAAGCTTAATAATTTTCTACAAATAACTATCCGAAAAGAGAACATGTATTATATTTCAATTTTTCTTGGGTCGGGGAGCTTTCTGAAGGGAGGGGATAGGGGAAAGAGAAGGGACAAAAATATTTTTCTCCTTTTTTTTTAGGAAGTCACCAAATGTAACAAATATAATTTGAAAAAAGATCTTAAAAATTTAAAGTTATTAATTATCTCAAGGGCACAAGGAACAAGAAAGCCCTTCCAAACACTTGAGAGAAATTGTAATTTTAACAATTAATAACTCAGAATGTTATTAGAAATTTTAGAACGAAAATAATTTTCCTGTAATCTTTGAATAATTTTTATTTAAAATTTCGTTTTAAAATTTCTAATAGTTGTGGGGATATCCAGAAGGGAACAGGTAGATAAAATAAGCATCTATTACTTTCTTTTACCTATGTATATATGTAACTAGTCGCAAGCCCGCCTTCGGCGGGCTTCCGCCTAGCCAGGGGGGCTGCGCCCCTGGACCCCCTTGCTCGCCTTCGGCGAGCAAGTTTATTCCCAATTTGGGATATTTCTTGTTGCAATGCAAGTGTTAAGATGTTAAGGAAGGATCTTATATTCAAGCGAGGCGAGGGTACCGATTGGGAACAGCACAAAAGGGTCTGTTTATGACTGTTTAAAGGGTCAGTCACCTGCTTCCTCTCTTCGTTTTTCAACTGCTGCGTTGCCCCACCCCCAGCCCATAGTCAGGTAGGAAGCTGGTTCACACAGCATAAAGGACGCTCTCTAATTTCTAGCCAACTTGTTGATTTTGTGTTCCCATATTGAAGAAATTTGATTATAATTAATTTTCCAAAATATTTAAGAGATTCAGATTATTACTACGTTACTCCCAGAGCCATGTATTATAGGTGTACTTAATTTCAAATGGATTCATTGAAAATTGTGGATTTCTATAGAACATATACATACATATTTACATACATACATACATTTTCCCATTTCATTTTTATATATATAGATATATAGAGAAAGTATTGGATTCATGTCAAAAATTCGATGTCGAGATTTTGATGGATCTTCACGTTTTGAGGTCCTCTGAATCCAAAAAAGTGGTTTTCGCGACATGGTCTGTCTGTGGGTGTGTTCAATTTACAGCTTAAGGGAATTGAACTAGAAGTTTGAAATTTTGTATTAAAGTTAGGCACCCCCCTGAGGCGTGAAAATAAGCTTTTTATCAAAATCAGACAAAGAGTACTAGTACTTTACTGATGTACTTTTTTTTCTATTTTTTCAAAATTCGCCCCAACGATTTTGATTAAAATTCAAAAATCAATTATTTTTTAGATGCTCTTTCAAATGTATATTCTCATTTTGCCCTCAAAATTGTTTGAAGCACACTTTAATCTTGTACTTCATAGGAAAGATAGGAGAAATGGTTGCAATGGTAACAAAATATAAATATTTTCCCATACTTATAAATTTTACATCTTGAATTCTAATATATCGGCGGAAACTAAATATAGGTCGACACGAAAAAATCTGGTGTGACAAGCACAGAACACAACTTTCGATTACCGAAGGTAAGAGAAAGTTGTTTGCTGTGCTTGTCACACCAGATTTTTATTATACGGGTGAAAAATTCCACTGGGTATTTGATCAAGACCAATTGCGAATTATGTCTGGAGATTTTTTCGGAAAATTATAAACAGGATTATAGAGATACAGAATTATTATGTTTTTTTTTTTTTTTTTTTTTTAGAGAAGCCTTGCGTTAAGGTATAATATCCCCTACTATCTATCAATACAAAAAATAAAATAAAACATACATTAGTGAATCACGCACGTAGGTAGCCACGTACCAAAACCCAAAGCAGTAGACTAGCTCTATGGCCTACCTACAGTTCCATTGTGGGAAGTTAGAGGCCCTTTACCTTCCTATCCCGTGTAAACTGTAAAAATAAATGTACATAATATACACTTTAATTCTGTAAAATTGATTTTGAAGAATTTTAGAAAAGAGATCTCTTTGGAGTAAACCATGTGAGTGATCATGATAAGTTTCCCCTCACTTCAGGTTGAGTGATTTTAGTTAAAACTCCCATATCACAAAATTTTTGACTTTTTTTATATTTAGCCTGTGTATTTTGTGTACAAACAAAAAAAATAAAAATAAAAAGAGAAAACGTAATATTTCCGTTTCAATAGTAACAAATCATGAACTAAATGTTAGTTAATGTTTATCTTGTCTTGTAATTTTAATCGGATCGCGAATGCCTTTAATCGGCTTTCTCATATCAACTCTCTTTGGGAAGTGGATTTTAAGGTTTAAGAATAAAAAAAAAAAAAAGGTATGATAGCAATAAATATAAAGCCAAGAGAGAGGGATTTAAAGTTAAAACTTCCCATATGTGTGTCGAGTAATAAATTGTGATTATAAATTTGCACACAGAGAATAAATAATAGAGAGAGAGAGAGAGAGAATAAATGTTAACTTTTGTATTATCTTTGGAAATAGAGCTCGAGAGAAAGAGAATCAATAGAAAAAGGAGATGCATTGCGGGTTATCGAGACTCAGGGCGATTGTTGCCTGTCTACTGTAGTTGGGTGAATCAATAAAAATCTTTATTCATTCTAATCGAGACATTTGATAAATGTTTATAATAGCACAACAAATGAAACCTTATTGTTACAATTGACACCTGCTCAGTCCTGAGGAAGGGGACAATTAGCACCCGAAACGTCGACGAGCAGAGGTAAAAAGAAGATCTACCTCTTTATTTAAATCACAACATTTGTGCCCTTTTTACTTTCTCTTACCTCTATATATATGTTAATATATAGAGAGAGAAAGTATTGGATTCATGTCAAAAATTCGATGTCGAGATTTTGAAGGATATACACGTTTTGAGGTTCCCTGAATCCAAAAAAGTGGTTTTCGCGACATGGTCTGTCCTTGGGAGTGTTGTGTGTGTGGGTGTGTGTTCAATTTTAAGCATGAAGGAATTGGAGCTATGAGGCTGAAATTTTATATATAAGTTAAACACCCCCCCCCTGAGGCGCGGGAAATAAGCTTTAATCAAAATCGGCCAAAGAGTACTAGTACTTTACTGATGTACTTTTTCAGTTTTTTTCGATTTTCTCAATATTCGCTCCAACGATTTTGTTTAAAATTCAAAAATCAATTATTTTTTAGATGCTCTTTAAAATGTATATTCTCATTTTGCAATTGAAATCTTCTGAAGACCACTTTACTCTTGTGCTTCATAGAAAAAATAGGAGAAATGGTTGCCATGGTATCAAAATATAAATATTTTCCCAGACTTATAATTTTTCCATCTGCATTCAAATGTTCCGTACTGTCGGGAACTAAATACATGTCGACACAAAAAATCTGGTGTGACAAGCACAGAACACAACTTTCGATTACCTTCGGTAAGTGCGCCAGTCACACCAGATTTTTTTTTTTTTTTCCTTTCTATAAAACAAGAAAAAAGTCATTGCCATTTGTTTTGCGCTATGTTTGACTAAATTTCCGTAATTTCGAAATGTAATTTTGCACTCTTATAGAGGACGTAATGGACTGAAAAATATTCAACTCCACCCATGTGGGGGCTCAAAAAAAACTTCCTGAATTTGGCCATTTGGCATCCAAATGGCTTAAATAAAAAAAATCGGACTGCATGGGGTCCGAACCCGCGACTTTTTAGCACGCTAACCTCTACACCAAACCCCCCGAGGGCAATTTTTCCATATGGAAAGCATTGAGGATTAATCTCTGTTTATGAACAAGGAAAGCCAATTATAATATAATAATTAAATCTCTCAAATTAAAAATTATAAAATTTGATATTTAATTAAATTTTCAAAAAAAAATTTTTCTAATTTCGGCTACAGATATTTTATGATGTTAAATAAAAAGTTTCAAATTTTTTTTTTTAATTTAATATAATTAAAATATCCCCCACCACCACCACCGCCACCTACACCAAAAAAAAAAAAAAATATTCTTCAACTTTTTGAACACACACACACATATATAGAAATGGAGTGAGAGAAAAACTTATCTTTAAAGAGAATTAAAGAAAAATGAAGAAAGATTTTCTCTCTTTTTCTCTCATCTAAAAAAGTTATTTACTTTAATCTTGTTTAAACTTGAAATTTCCTTCATTCTTTTTTTTTCTGGAGGGGTGAGGGTGAATAGGGGGGCGAGACGTAATCGTCATAATTTTATTATCTTTAACCATTCATCGAAAAGAGGAAAGAAAGAAAGAAAAAGAATGAAAATAATGAACATCTTCTTGTCATTAGCTTCTTTCTCTCTTTAAAGAAAAGTTTTTGGCGTTTGTATTAAGGAAATGCACTGGCATATCTTTATAATGATGTCATTTCTTTCGTTGATTGTCTCTATCTATATACTTTTGTGTTTTGCTGATCATTCATAAATGCTTAAGGATCGAAACGTCATAAGAAAAAGGGATAATAAATTTGTCTAATTCGTTGTGGAACAAAGAGTAAAAAATACTCAATTTTAAAAAGTTTTTATTCTTTGATATTTTTCCGAAAACTGAATAGTTTTTGAAATAATCAAAGAAGAAATAGAAAATATTCGTTAATTTTGATGAAAAATCAAAACAAAATCATACAGGTGTCATTAAAAAAAGGGTAAATATAAACAAATTCATTTGTGAAATAATTGAACACACACACCCAGACGTAAATATTCCAAAAGAATATACGAGAAAGTCTCGGGGAAGTCAATCCCCATATTTTTAAAATTCAAATGTACCATAGTGTCGGAAACTTAATATATCTTGACACAAAAAATCTGGTGTGACAAGCACAGAACACAATTTTTGATTACCGAAGGTAAGAGAAAGTTGTGTGCTGTGCTATCAGTCACACCAGATTTTTTATTCAAGTAAGGGTGCCGCTGGTGCTTAATAGCGCCTAATGTTAGTCCCAAGGGTGCCGTGGGCTTCAAAATGTTGGGAACCACTGCTCTATATATTTCATATATAGGGTAAGAGAAAGTAAAAAGTGTTTTATCAATAATTTTATAATGTTTTTATCAAACCAAATTTCTATTTTCTGGTTTTTTTGTTAGTTATATAAGACATGAAACAAATTTAAAAAAAAAAAACTTAAATAAAATAATTGAAAATGTTGATTTACAAGTGACATACATACTGTACCAACACCAAAAATGGTCCATAGGAAAAGATCACCTAACTAATAAATTCTAGGAAATATTAAAATAGAATATTTATTTGAAAAGAAAATGATAAGATTGAACTGATAATCAGAAAAATGATATTTTTTTAAGTCAATGACAAGAAAATCAAAGGTTAAACAACTTTCCTAAAAAGTGAGAGTGTATTAGACATGGGTCGATACGCGATTTTGCTGTACCAGGTACTTGTTCGTACCCGATATTTTTGTACCCGATACAAATTCACTCAGCAACGCTAACTTCACATAAATACAAGTAACAGATTCGATACGTAGTAGTAGTAGTAATTTTCTTGGTCTCCAACCGTTGGTAATTTAGCCACAAATCTGATTTGATACTTCGATCATTGTGAAGCTATCAATAAGAACTTGCTTAACTTGAAAAAAGAATAAACATGAAACTATTAAAATATACTTTAGTAATATACAAGGTGTACTTTTATTTTAAAAATTGTATTTATAATTTAAAAAAATAATTTTTCAAAGTCAAATAAATAAAGAGTACCCCAAATGAAATGTCATTTTACTAGAGACTAAATTAACATTTTTCAAAGTTTTTTTCCCCTGTATTTATAAATATTCTTGACTTGAAAAATCAAAAACTCATAATTATTCATTACTAAAGAGTTTTCCAAACTGTCTGAACTGACGTTTTAATATCTCCAAATTTAAAATGTCATGTTATATACTGCACTAGAAAAATAATTAACAAATTTCTTTACTAGCGAAAGAAATTTAATTTATTGAAGTTCATTATGTTTTTAAATTCACAGTTACTTGTATTTTTACTTTTTTAATTCATGTTTTTAAATAAAAAAGTTTCAAAGTAAAAAAAACATAACTTATTTATTAAATTTTTTTTTTTTTTTTCATTTCTCCTCTCTTTCTTAAATTAAAGAAAAGAGAAATAATATATTAGTAATAATTAGATTTGTATTTAATTATTATAGGGCCTAGTGAGAAAAGTAGAGTAAAAAATGTAAAAATGATTCGGAATGACGTTCGAAAAGCGCGCCAGAGCTAGCGAAATTGCCCTGTCAGGAGAGAAGAGACGGGGCGGGGCGGGGCGTCGCGAGTTGAGGGTCGCAAGAGAGAAGGAATGAGAGAACAGGCGATACGAAAACTGTATCGGGTAAAGAGACGACACTCTAAAGTGAAAAGCAAGTATTTGATCAATGCGCAAGCGCGAGAAACCCAGTACGAGTCTAGTGGAGTGTGCCTGAGTAGCTGTTACTCAAATACCTGATATTTTTTGCTCGCACCCATTCAGGCCCTGGCAACTCCTATAGGGAATATGTTAAGAGCAAAATGTTTCAATTATCATCCCAGGCACAGCGCCACTGTCTAGGCGATACGGGTGCCATCTACTTAACCTCATATTTTTTTAACGAAATTTCATGTCTTTTTTAAACCTTGCCTCAGCAATCAGCTGATTTCACTTGCCAGATGACTCAGATCTCAGATTCAGTTTAAAAATTACACGAAGTCAGATTTAAGTTCTTCTCTTGTTATTTTTAAATTATCATAGTAAATTGGCCTGAAATTTCACCAGCAAAGGGAAAAATATTATCTCAGCATATAAATAAAGCTAAGTATAATAACTTTGGTATTGTTAAAGGGCATACATACTAATTTAAACTTTAAATAAACATTTCTAATTTTTTTTTCATTTAACTTTGTTTTGTTTCATTTGTTGTTTTTTAATTTTTATTAGATAAATTTTATTATTTTTTATTCGTTTAATAAATATATTGTTTTTTATTTAACAATTCTTTTTATTTAACTTATCATTAGGTTTGTTTTCCCATGATACCGTCCCAATTTTGGTGTGAGTGAATTTATATAAATTGTTTGTGCTCTTGCAGAATATATTTATATATATATTTGTACTTTCATATATATTGTATTATTTTTTATTTATTTAATAAATATATTGTTTTTTTAACAATTCTTTTTATTTAAGACATCACAATTTCTTTTTTCCCAATAAAAATATATTTAGAATTAAGAACTTGGTTGGCAAAGTATTTCAAAACATTTCAATTTAATACTCAATTGTCTTTACTTGATATATTAAAGTTTAAAAGGAAAACACAAAACTAATTCTTGAGGAACAAATCGTAAAAATAATAAATTTTTTTAAGCTGGTACCTACAATATTATTTGTTTTCAATAAATTAATTTTTAATATCATCCTCCATTTTTATTTTATATTTTGTAAAGTAAATTTATCTGAACTTTTAAAAATTGAGTATTTCAATGAAATGTATTTGTAATATTTTTTCGGCCTTTATTATGAATAGTGGGGGTAGCGAATGCGCACAAGGATGCGCAATGGTTTGAGCTTAAATATTATCCCACGGGGATCGCCACCGGCGCCTCAAATTGCTCTTACAACTTCTAACATGGGAGTTGCCAAGCCCTGCACCCATTATGACTATCTGTTACTTTTTCATACCTGATACAAAATATCAGATTGATACAGTAGCACCCATGTCTAGAGTGTATTTGATATAAGTGATACTAAATTTGTTATTTGGCATTTAACTTCGAGTGATGTGAGTATCTAAATAACCAACATGTCAAAAGTCCAGAAACATTAAAGTAATTCGAATCATTGTAAAGTTGAGAAAAGAATGATTGGAAAATCCTCACTTCCCATATTTATATTCATCGACCTTTGATTTCTCTACCGATCTTTATCCTTCATTTTGATTGAAGTAAAAAATTTATTATTGACTATAGTCAAAAAATATTTTAAACAATTTCTTAATTAGTAAATACTCTACTTAATTAGTTTAGCAAAAAATTGATAAATATTTTTAAAAATCTTTTATAATGAAATATAGAATGTTAAAAGCTTCTAAAACTACTGTAGCGCCATCTTATGACCGAAAGGGGAACTATATCTATCAGACCGTCTCTGATCTTCTGTCCTTGCTTTATTCCCGCGATCAGGGCCGCAGCAAGGGGGGGGGGGCGAGGGGACGACGGCCCCGGGCGTTATAAAGAAAGGGGCGCTGGCAGCGTTCAAATTTTTACAAAAAAAAAGTGTATTAAGACAAAAAATTTTGGCTGTATGTAGCGATGTGTTATTTATTGAATCAATAAGATTTGAATAAAATTTATTTGTTAAATTTTTTTTAAAACAATGAAATTTTAAATTTTTTGGAATTCTATATTGACAAATATTTTTTTTTTCTTTTATTAATATTACTTAAAAGGGAGAAGCCGCCACTAACATGCATAAATAGGAGATTACGAAACTCTTTTATATTAATTCCGGGCATTCGTGTAAATAACCCCCGCCCCCTAATCCGATGCCTGGGGGGGGGCGCATCTGGCCAAAGGGCGCATAAATATATAATTGCACAGTTTTAGAGATATAGAGAAAAATAAATTTTAATGGAAAATTTGCTTTAAAGTGGTTCTAATTTTGAATTTTCTAAATTTTTTTAAGACGACACCCCTTAACAATATGCAGATTAATGTCATTAAGGTCGAAAATAGGCTTAACTTTGATTGCCAATAACTCCCAAATTAGATCATATAATTAAAAGGGCTTTATTTCTCTGGAATCAGGGGGAATTCAAGAATTAATCACATGTATCATATGTTAGATAGAGTTTTTGGTTTAATTACATCAAGGCATATACCAAATTTCATCGATCTAGCTGCTTTGGTTTTTAAGCAATCGTGTTTACACACACACACACACACACAGAGACATAATGCCAAAAATGGTTTTTTTGGACTCAGGGAGGTCTAAAACGTGGAGAAACATCAAAATCTCGAAGTCGAATTTTTTTACGATTACATAACTTTCTCTATACGAGAAAGTAAAAAATGGGAAAAACTAATAAATTACACATAAAATAAAGTAAAGGCCGTTTCACACGTGGGGTTTTCAGGTTCATATGACGTCACTGCAAGTAGTTCCGGATTCCTATAGATAGATAGCAGAGTTGGTTGCCTGTGTGACAGCTGTTAATTCATTGTATAATAATTTTTTAAACCATAGATTTTAAACTTTAAAGCAACGTATCAGATAGATACACAAGAAATATTTCGTCGTATACGAATTGTCACAATTATTACTTTCTCTTACCTCTATATATATGTTAATATATATAGAGAGAAAGTATTGGATTCATGTCAAAAATTCGATGTCGAGATTTTGATGGATCTTCACGTTTTGAGGTCCCCTGAATCCAAAAAGTGGTTTTCGCGACATGGTCTGTGTGTGTGTGTGTGTCTGTGTGTGTGTGTCTGTGAACAAAATATCTCAAGAACGAAAAGAGCTAGGAGGTTGAAATTTTATATTTAAGTTAGGCACCACCATGGGACGTGACCCGAAGCTTTTTAACAAAATCGACCAAAAAGTAGTAGTACTTTACTGATGCACTTTTTCAGTTTTTTTCGATTTTCTCTAAATTTGCTCCAACGATTTTTTTTTTAAATTCAAAAATCAATTATTTTTTAGATGTCTCTTTAAAATGTATATTCTCATTTTGTCATTGAAATCTTCTGAAGACCACTTTACTCTTGTACTCCATAGAAAAGATAGGAGAAATGGTTGCCATGGTAACAAAATATAAATATTTCGCTATACTTAAAAATTTTACATCTTGAAAATCGAATATACTGTACTGTCGGAAACTAAATACATGTCGACACAAAAAATCTGGTGTGACAAGCACAGTACACAACTTTCGATTACCGAAGGTAAGAGAAAGTTGTGTGCTGTGCGCCAGTCACACCAGATTTTTTAATAATTGAAAAATGCTTCGAAAAAAAGAAGAAAAAAACTAAGATTGGTTGATGCGGAGAAATAATAAGCTGTCAAAAATTATAATAATACGTATTAATATATTCACACGTCTCAGAGGGAGGGGGCTTAATCAAACATGATGAGTTTGGAAGTCTAAAGATGGCGGAAATGGCCGAATGTTTCCCTCTGGTGGTCGCCTTTTTTTTATAAAAAATATTTTAAAAAAATAAAACGTAAGCTGTCATGTTGGATGACGTCAAAAATCCGACTCTGTGATTGGTCGATGCATGGGTTTGAAAAAAAGGCATGCAAAAAAAATAGAACATAGGGAATCAGCCAAAAACCCATGCAATCAGACGCTACGGTCATAAATGACGTCATATCGCATGCGGTAATTTTTTCTAATACTCTATTAATAAATATTTGATGGTCATAGGTCCTGAAGACGGGAGCGACGTGCTCCCAAAACGTCGATGGAATAATATAAAAGTTTTTATTTCTGCTGGCTGGCTGGATCATGAATGAAGCACGCCAGTGCTATCTGTAGTGAGCGTACTTTATAATAAAGATTAGTCGACTAATATTGTTGAATGTCTTTAATTTATTTTACAAAACAAATTTGTTCAAAAATCTTGAAAAGTAAATAATAAGATGGGCGGGTTTTGCAGCTAGTAAGTCAAAGGAAAATATTTTTTTTTTTTTTAAAGACAAAGAAAGAGTTAAGTTCTTAATTCAAATATGAAATGTTTTATTTAATACTCGTCGGGTTTTATAAATGATAAAAAGTTTTTTTTTTTTTTTTTTTTGTTGCGAATAATTTTTCTTGAGAGTTTTTAAGGAGGAGGTTAGAAATGTCGACACCATCAAGAAGAACCTTTTTCTTTTTTTTTTTTAAGAGAAAAATAGCCAGGATGTGTTGAATTTAACCCCATGTTGTCGTCTCTCTTAGGAAATTTATGATCCAAGGCATTGTGACGGTCTGTCTGTCTGTCTGTCTGTCCGCCCAGGCAACTATCCCTTAGAGGATATTGTAGGATGACATTAATGCTTGAGAGGGGAGGAATCCTCTTAAATTACACACACAAGCCAGGTAGTCAAGTCTCTCTCTGTCTCTCTGGTCTTGTCTAGAAATGTGTAGCACATCTCTCTCACGTCGAGATCTATAATTGCCAACAAATCCTTCGAATTATCCCTAGGGAATTTCAATATCTATGAAAATTATGAAAAAATATGAGGTCCGACCGAAAGAAGATTTTCAGCCGATACCGATACCGAATTTCGGTCGGTTCCTAAAAAAAATATTACACATAAAAATGACAAAAATCTGTTTATTATTAGGCATATTATAATTCCTACCAAAATCCCCATTTATTTACCCGAGGTGCTATCGTACATGAAGACACACACCTCAAACCTAACCGGTCTCTGGCCGTGGCCATCTGTCAACATCTTGTGAAGTTACATTATTTCCTATCTCTAACTCCTCCCCCTGTCTTTATTTCTGGTTATTCCTTATTTCAAGTTCCTTTTATCCAACCCAAACTCTGGGTAAATAATGGCACTTATTGGTGAGCCACAATAAATTGTTTTTTTCTCTTTATTATTATTTGATTTCTTCAGTGATCTCCGTTTATTTACCTGATATGCTTTCGTGCACGAAGACACACACCTCAAACCCAACTGGCCTCTAGTTGTAGACATCTGCCGGCAACCCGTCAGGTTGCATCATTTCCTATCTCTAACTCCTCCTCCTGCGTCCGTTTCTACCTTATTTCTGGTTCTTTTATACAGCTTCTTCTATGATAGGGAGGATGTCCTAGTTTGAAGAGGAACACCCTCAGCACCGACTCCTTTCGAAGCATGCATCACTGATACGGAACCTTTTTTACATCCACAGGATGGGATGTCACTGCAACTCCCTCTCCTCGTAGAGTTGCCTGGGGACTATTGTGGTAAGACTCAATAATCCCATTCAGGGTATTTGAGGATTTTTCACATTAAAAAAATATTGTCAAAAATCCTGTACACTCAGAATGTGAATATAGACTTCCTTTACCTAAATCCTAGCCCGCTAAACCAGCGTTTGGCCCATCCACAATTAATCATATTTATTATATAACAAGTTGTTGTAGTTTATTCTTGTTACTTCCTCTCAAATTTGTTCAGAAGAAGCCTAATTATAAAAAGTCAATCTATTTTTGTGACATCATAACATTATACAAAAACAGAAACGATAAACAATCGAATAAACCTATAACATATGTCATTTTGACGTGACACAGTTCGATGAATATTCTACATGTCCTTAAATGTAGAAAAACTAAAAAATTATTTTTTGAAAAAGACTCAAAAGTTGATGAAGTCTTAGAAAGCTTCTTCATCAAGTAGCAGAGTCATAATTGTATATATGAAATGAATCGCTTACTTCAGAAACTGATAGGTGATTCTACCCTCACCGCATCCCTACAGTCACTAGATCTTAGATGAAACGTGTCTGCACTATTCTCTCTTCTACAGGTATTACCATGGTCAATGTTCTGCCGAATTATCCCATCCAATGCAACATATACACGGAACACAAGAGGGGCATCGCTCAGCATCCATATGCTGTTCAGATCACGACTAACAGAACTAGTCAATTCCAATCTTCCTTTGCCCGTGATTGGAACAAGCTCCCTCTATCTTCAGACTTTCAAGTATATGTAATCTCAACAGGCATCTTCTCAGTTCCCGCAGTTGAGTTCCCCTTTTATGCTTCTCGTTTTGATTTTATTTTCTTCCTGGATGCATGTGACCACTAGTCGGCATAGGTCCTCGGACCTTATGCACCCATTCCAAAAAAAAGGGGCATCATGTAAATATTTTAAAGAGGTAAAAAACAGGGAACAAGTCCTGTACTAGTTACCTGTCTGCAATAAACAGAAAACTAAAGTACGCCTTCAGTTATTTATATGTATATATACATAATTGGGTCGCCATAGCAGTATTTGGTGGACAAGTGCCTTTTACGCGGTAAACGATATGTTGACCTATTTAAAACAATTTTCATCAAAAAACTGAAAATACTTTTCTGCAGTAAGCGATTCAAATAAAAACTTCTCAAAATCAATTCGAAAAAAAAGAGTCGTTTGCCCACTGAATACTCAAATCAAGGGAAATAAATGTGGAGGCTTTATGAAGTTACACCCAAATCCTTATCATTTACTTTAATTTGAATTAGTGGCGTTGTTCCTAGAGAATGTTCTTATAATAGCCTCTAAAACAAAGAAGGGATCACACAACGTACTACATAGAGCAAGAGAAAATAAATTCCCCTCCATCACCATCCGAAACTTTAAGCTCTCTTGTTAATTTAATTATATTCTTTTTTTTCTGGGTCATAGTACCGTAGAGTTCTTGCGCCTTGTGCATCCCGAAAATTTATTTCAACCGGGTGCCTAAATGGCTTCCGATGCCGAAAACGGAAATTTTTGTATGCATGGAAGAACATTAAATTTTTTGACCTTCTTTTTTTTACCTTTTCAATTTGACATTTGATTAGTGTCATTTCGAATAAGATCTAATATGATGAGATGCAAATACATCTCCCTCCCCACCCCCACCTCACTAATCCTATCTCTATCTATCTCTCTCTCTACTTTCCATTTACGATATATCAAGTTAATTGAATCGTGACTAAAATAATCTGACATCGTTCCATTAATGAACGAATCAATATTTAGAGGATTTATTATAATTAAAAAAAAAAAAAAATAGTTTAGCCCACTTAAAGGAAGATGATATTTAAAAAAATATAAAATAGGCGATGTGAGTTGGTACAAAAACTTCACTCTCTGAGTTCAAAACCCTTAGACAAAGAAAAAGAAAATCAAGTTCGTAATCAGGGGGGCTTGCTAGTGTAGTGGGTTGCTTCTACAAAGTAGATCCGTGTTCAAGTCCTGGACGTGAGGGATTTTTCATTAAATAATAAAATATATTTATTTAATGTAAACAAATCCTCAAGCAGGCACTGGATTGGAATATTGGATCTCGCCACAATAGCCCCCAGGCAACTCTACGAGGAGATGGAGTTGCTGTGACATCCCGTCCTGTGGAAGGGACGTAAAGAAGGTTCCCTCTCAGTGATGCATTCTTCGAAAGGAGTTGGTGCTGACCCCACCTTAAACTAGGACATCCTCCATACCAAAGAGGGTTGGATAAAAGGAACCAGAAATAAGAATTAGTTCACTAGCTAGATACGAAAGCAGAAAGAGGAGTTAGAGACAGGAAATAATGTAACTTCACGGGGTGTCGGTAGATGGCTACGGCCAGAGGCAGGTTGGGTTTGAGGTGTGTGTCTTCGTGCACAAAAGCACCTCGGATAAATAAACGGGGATCCCGGTAGGAATTTCAAATAAAATAAAAAAAATAAAAAAGTCCGTCTAAAAAAGCAATAGAATTCCTAAATGCTGAAAAGGACTTAAAGCCTTCATTTAAATATTGTTCTATTTCTTCTCTAATTTACTCATAATACACTAAAAATAAATCCACCACTGTAAAATTATCTATTCATTGATAAAAAAAAAGCACCATGAAAATTCGTCAATTAGTTTTAAAGTTAACGTGTTATGGGCGGGGAATTCAAAAATAAAATTATATAAATCCCACAATTATTTTTCATTATAATTATTGCAATTTTATTTATTTATTTATTTTTTGTCTCTATTGAATAGGATTTTGGACACCGAATTATTTTTTCGTCAGAAAGTAATCCAAGTAACTGTGAAAATCCACAGTCTGTCTGATTGATATTTTATATGATTTAAAAAAAAAAAGGAAAATTCTTGTTAAAATTCGATATCTAAGAATATCAACTTTCATGATTGTTTGTTTGTTATTTATTTAACAAAAGGAAGAGAATTACTGAAATATTATTTTCTTTCATGGTTTTTATTACAATAATAAAAAAAAAATCTGGTGTGACTGGCGCATTAGCACACAACTTCTCTTACCTTCGGTAATCCAAAGTTGTGTACTGTGCTTGTCTACACCGGATTTTTT
>JAKCPI010019761.1:0-13894 GCA_023213315.1 Euborellia annulipes | reverse complement strand
AGAGGACGTTATGGAGAGTCCAGGAAAAATACTCGGGTCCCGAAATTCCTATAACTTTTTGAGTTATTAATTCCTAAAGTTACGATTTCTTCCATAGGAAATGTATAGAGAAATATTTTTGTATTCTTTTCATTTGTGTATTCTTTGAATGTAAACAAATCCTCAAGCAGGCACTGGATTGGAAGATGTAGTAATAATAATTTTCTGCCCTGGGGTGATGGCGCAGAGGTTAGCGTGCTAACCTCATATACCAAACGTCGCGGAAAGTTCGACCCCAGGCAGTCCGATGATTTTATTTAAGCCACTTGGGTTACAAATGGCTTAAATAAGAATGCCTGAACCCCATATATGTATATTTATTAATAACGGATATCGGAAAAAGTCTTATATGGCCTCAGTTGCCGAAAAGACTGTATGAATGTGGGGAAAGTGTGAGTGTGAATGAGGCGCAAGTGTGAATGTTTAAAAAAAAAAAAAAAAAAAATAATTTTCGAAGAATAATTGATAAAAGGCGAGGGCCCGCCGCAGGCGGGCCCGAGCCAGCTGGTGGGGTCCAGGGGGCGTAGCCTTCTTGTCTAGCCGCCAGCCAGTTTCTCATAATTAAGAAAAGACGAGGGCCCGCCGCAGGCGGGCCCGAGCCGCGCGGATGGGGTCCAGGGGGCGTAGCCCTCCTGGTTAGACGCGAAGCCCACCGAAGGCGGGCGGCGCGGTATTAGTTTATTTATAATACCGGTGATAATTGCCCCATGCACACCCGCAGAAAGTAAGACGCCCCCTGGCGTGGGGGTTGCCTAGAGCCAGGCGCACAAATCAAGAGCAAGGATCCCTTTTGAAAGAAAAAGGCTGTGCTTTAATTAGGCTTGAGGAGATCTTTTATTACTCTCATAACTAGACTAATTTACAAAATATGCGCTAATCATCATCACACTTACTCACAAATACACGATAACACCGATTCTTATCCCCTCCAATTCGAAAAAGTCAAGTAGCGTTCAAAAAATCTAAAAATCACTGCTTGCTGAGGAATTTTCCAAACTTCAAAATGCTTCATTCTCAGTCATTATTTGTCTTTTTGTTTTTTTATTTTTTCCCTAGAGAGGTCCGCCTAAGCGTTCCAATTTTCGATTTCTTCTCCTTTTTCTTCTCTCGTCATTTGTATTTCATAATTTTCCATTTCGTTAAAATTCGTTAAATTCGTCTGCTTTAGTTAAAATCCAATTTCTATTGGCTGCTGTTGGTTAGTCGCGGTGACGGCACAGGAGAGGTTTTCTCTGGCTTGCCATTTCTTTGGTATGCTCCGGCACCAGGAGAGAGCATTTCGAGGGTTGTTTCTGAGCACGAGGATGCGAAGGGAGAGGTGGGGGAGCGCCGCCGAGGGGTTGTTGAGAAATTCGGTCTTGGCAGCTGCCAGCCTAGGCCCAACTTTTCCACTTTCTTCCCTCCACATATTTTGGTCGGCTACTAAACAAAATGCATCGATTAATTCAATTTTATTTGAAAGATAAAAAAAGAAAATTCATATTAAATGAGATAACAAATTAATAGATGATTAGAATAACATATACATTTACTTTAATTTAATTTCAACTAGCATCTTTGACAATACAAGGGAAAAAAGAAAACATCAAGAAAATAAAAGATAATTTTGGCATTCATCGTGGATTATTTAAGTTAATAATCGAAACATTGTCAATTTTGCAGTTTTGGGTTATTGTAAAATAAACCACGATTAATGGCAAAATTGTCATTTATTATTCATTATAAAAATCCGGAAAGCTTAGATCATTTAGTCTTATCTTTTTTAGCTCTTTGGAGATTTCCTGAAAATCAAGGACAAGATTTATTCATATCTAAAGGTATATTTTCCTCGATGCAACTCACCGCGACTATCGTCGATAACATTTTGCTTAGACCGTGTACGATTTGGTTATTACTTTCTCTTACCTATGAATATATGTATTATCATATATATAAAATATTGGATTCATGTCAAAATTCGATGTCGACATTTTGAAGGATATACTCGTTTTCAGGACCCCTGAATCCAAAAGTGGTCTGTCTCGTGAACAAAATATCTCAAGAACGAAAAGAGCTAGGATGTTGAAATTTTATATTTAAGTTAGGTACACCCCTGGGATCTGACTTTAAGCTTTAGAACAAATTCAGCCAAAAATTACTAGTACTTTACTGATGCACTTTTTCAGTTTTTTTTTTTTCGATTTTCTCAAAATTCGCTCCACCAATTTTGATTAAAATTCAAAAATCAATTATTTTTTAGATGCTCTTTTAAATGTATATTCTCATTTTGTCATTGAAATCTTCTGAAGACCACTTTACTCTTATCCTTCATAGGAAAAATAGGAGAAATGGTTGCCAAAATTTAAAAGATTTTCCCATGTTTATAAATTGTATATCTTGAATTCTAATATAACGGCGAGAACTAAATATATGTCGACACGAAAAATCTGGTGTGATAAGCACAGAACATAACTTTCGATTACCGAAGGTAAGAGAAAGTTGTGTGCTGTGAGACAGTCACACCAGATTTTTTTTAATTAGTCGTTATTTGCAGTCACATTGTTCTTTAATAAAGCAAGTTTCTGTTTTTACTATAGAATGAGTTTAAAGAGACAGTTGAGAAGACATAAAATATTATTACTGAAATGCCTTTTTAAAAAGAGCAAGAAACCGTACAAAAAAGGTCGTCCGTCCCAAAAATAGATCATTTCTCAACTCTATGAAGTATAATCGTTGAGGACTAAGGATTATATTCACTTTTTACTGTTCTATCCTCGATTAGTCGTTCAGAGCTACACACCTCATAGGAAATAGTGCTCAAGTTTAATCGTTGAACGATAATCGTGAGAGTCGCACCGAGGAGAACGTATCTTTAGGCAGAGTGCCTATTGTCATATCCTCTGGTGCCAGTAAACCCATTGCAATTATCAGCAATGAATTTGGTGAATTGGAATAAAAATAAATAATCACCTTTGTCTCAATTAGCGATTTCGTTCCTTACATTCATTCACTGTTTAAAATCATACTGACGGCTTTTTGAGATTGATATTTTTGTACTTTATCTCAATTATAAGAGAGAGAGAGAGAAGAGAGCAAATTATAATTTTATCAAAACTTATCTATTATTATTTCTTCTTCATAAATTTTTAATCTCTTTCAATTGAATAGTAAGGATATTTGTGCGAATCTCCCTTCTCCACACAAACCGCCCCCCTAAAATCAAGCAAATGATAATGGAAAGAATTTTTAGTATTTTTAATTTTAAAATTTTGATTTCCACCAATCGAAGAGCATATTGGCTCCGATACATCTTAAGGAAAACTTTTTGTGTTATGTTTTGTTAATGTAGAGTGAATATCTGAGTAGATTTTGTTGCAAGGTTTAGGCAAAGAGACAGATTTCATTTTATTAATAGGACTTGAAACCAACGCTTCGGTCAGATATGCGACCAAAGCGTCGGCTTGAAGTTCATTTAATGAAATATAAATTCTTAGCTGCATCTGCTCTTTTTTTACTTTCTCTTACCTATGTTTCAATATATATGTAATATACTGTATTATTATAGAGAGAGAGAGAGAAAGTATTGGATTCATGTCAACAAGGAGAACTCTCCCTGACTGGCAATTCGGTTTTCGTAGGAATCATTCAGCTCTAAACAGGTGGCAAGGGTTGTGTCATTTGTGCGTCAGCGTGGACGAGCGCCTGCAGCATTGGTACTGCTAGATGTTGCTAAAGCGTTTGATTCTGTCTGGCATCAAGGACTAGTATCAAACCTTTTACACTTTGGTCTGCTTTATAAGTTGTGTAAAATTATTGGACATTTTTTTAGCAAATAGACAGTTTAGAATCAAACTAGAAGGGGTTATTACTGATTGGAAACCAATCCGAGCCGGAACTCCGCAGGGATCTTTGCTTTTGTATGCTTTATTTACTTGCGACATTCCATCTCCAAATTATTCGAAAATTGCCCAGTTTGCGGATGACACTGCGTAATTTTACTCGCATAGAAATATAAGAAGCTTAGTGCGTAGGATTCAAGAACCTGAGATCTAACAACCCCTTCGGTAAGAGAAAGTTGTGCACCGTGCGCCAGTCACACCAGATTTTTGAATTTAGATTCGCCTCAATATTCATAAATGGACACTAATATGTTTAGAAATAGATTCATTCTAATTCCCTTATAATCTATAAGCATAAGGGATCTTTTACTAGGAAGTTTCTAAATTTCAAACATCCCTAATCTTTATTATTCTAAGTCAACATGATAAGAGAGAGCCTATAAATAATTTGATAAATATTTATTTAGATTTTTTTTTTTATTTTCTTTCGGGAGAGCAAGAGAGAACGAATGAATCCTCATCTAATATTAGAGTTCAAAAAAAAAAAAAAAAAAAACTACGAAATCTTGTGAGGTAAAGAGATTTAAAAATTATACGAAAATTAAAAAATATCTTATTATGATTAGATAATGTTTTGATTAAGAATTAATTTAAATAAATATAAAAACTTGATTAGTAAGATATTTAATTTTTACTTTCTCTTACCTATGTATATATGTAATATATAGAGAGAGAAAGTATTGGATTCATGTCAAAAATTCGATGTCGAAATTTTAATGGATATACACGTTTTGAGGTCCCCTGAATCCAAAAAGTGGTCTGTCTGTCTGTGTGTGTCTGTGAACAAAATATCTCAAGAACGAAAAGAGCTAGGAGATTAAAATTTTATATTTAAGTTAGGCACCCCCTTTGGGACGTGTCACGAAACTTTTGAACAAAATCGACCAAAGAATACTAATACTTTACTGATGTACTTTTTCAGTTTTTTTTTTCGATTTTCGATTTATTCATATCTAAAGGTATATTTTCCTCGTTGCAACTCTCGCGACTATCGTCGAAAACATTTTGCTTAGACCGTGTACGATTTGGTTATTACTTTCTCTTACCTATGAATATATGTATTATCATATATATAAAATATTGGATTCATGTCAAAAATTCGATGTCGACATTTTGAAGGATATACTCGTTTTCAGGACACCTGAATCCAAAAGTGGTCTGTCTGTGAACAAAATATCTCAAGAACGAAATGAACTAGGAGGTTGAAATTTTATATTTAAGTTAGGTACACCCCTGGGATCTGACTTTAAGCTTTAGAACAAATTCAGCCAAAAAGTACTAGTACTTTACTGATGCACTTTTTCAGTTTTTTTTTCGATTTTCTCATAATTTTGATTGAAATTCAAAAATCAATTATTTTTTAGATGCTCTTTAAAATGTGTATTCTCATTTGCCATTGAAATCTTCTGAAGACCCCTTTACTCCAGTGGCGTCATTTGGGGGGGGGGCAGGGGGGCATTTGCCTTCCCAAGGGCTCTGATTTTTATAAAATTTTATATTATTCTAAATAAAATGCTCCAAAATACATCTACGAGTATACAAACTGTACAAAATTAAACAATTAATTAAATTAAATATGTTTTGGCTAAATTTGAGTACCCATTTGTAAGTTAAGAAAAAAAAATGTTTGCCCCCCCCAAGAAAAAGTTGAAATGACGACACTGCTTTACTCTTGTACCAAGGGTGGATACAAGGGGAGGGGGTAAAGGGGTTTATTAACCCCCCTCCCCCGAGATTTGAAAAAAATATTTTTTTTCGAAAAAAAAATTTATTTTTAATGTAAAATTTTAAAAATTAATACTTAAAAATTTGATTTGTATTTATATTCTGGCAAACAAGTACAGAATGCGCCTTTAAATTACTTAATTTTAAACTGGTATCCGTTGGCTCTAGTTGAAACATTATGCTTTAATAGAAGAATTAAATTCACAAGGTTTGTTTCAATAATTTATTAATTTGATATTAACACTTTATCCAGTATGTAATTCGCTTCTGAAGATGACACATATGGTGTCGAAATACGTATTAAGTGTTAATATCAAATTATTAAATTATTGAAACAGAAAACCTCTGTGAATTTAATTCTCCTTTAAATTACCGAAATTAAGAAAAATAGTGTGCTGTGCGACGCGTCACACCAGATTACCCCCCCTCCGAGAAACACCTCTGGATCCGCCCTTGGCTTGTACTTCATAGGAAAGATAGGAGAAATGGTCGCCAAAATATAAATATTTTCCCATGCTTATAAATTTTGAATTCAAATGTACCGTACTGTCGGAAACTAAATATATGTCGACACAAAAAATCAGGTGTGACAAGCACAGAGCACAATTTTCGATTACCGAGGGTAGGAGAAAGTTGCGTGCAGTGCGACTAGTCACACCATATTTTTCAACTTGAATTCCTGCCTATAGAGTCTTCATAGTTTTGACATTAATATTCCAACTTGATTTTGCTTTTTTTTTTACGCACAACTTGGAGTATGTTATGGACCAATATATTTTTGTTTTCTATGTTGGTTTAATCAATTCACGACATCTATATTCATATCAGAAAATATTATAATATTTGGAGCTAATTTGAATTTCATCTCTTATCAGGAGATACTCGACCTGATAAGAAATAGTAGATAATTTGGCTACGAGATGACTCTTTTATCTCCTTGATGATTTTCTAAAGCAACATGATCAAATTATGCATGTGTGCAGCGTGTGTAATGTATACAGACAAGTAGGCTTATAATTTGATTTCGTTGGCAATCCGAAATAAATATTTTGCAAAATAAATTATTTTTAATGTGGAAAGCAATCGCTTGCGTGAACGTGTTAAGGTGCGCGTCTCGGGGTGCTAATTTTGGGACTTTCCAGCGGCCACAATTTTGAAGCTATCGACCTCAAATTTTTTTTTAAATTAAAGCTATTTAAAATATCTACAACTTATAGATGCCCTTTTTTTTGATTTTTAGAAAAAATAAATTTTTTTTTTAGATTAATCGCATTAAATAAATGATATTTTAAAAAAGGGCTCTATAAGTTGTAGATAATTAAATTAGTAATCATTATGTTATAGAATAATTAATTTTTGCCTTTAATTAATTAGCTGGAAGCTCTAGAATGAAATGGAATTTATCACATGTATTCCTATGGAAAAAAACTAACGCCATCTCTTGCCGCCTAGAGTAACTCGGTAGTCAAAAGCTTTCTAATGGCTTTTCGAGACGCGCACCTTAAATTTTTTTTCAAAATTTAAATTTCCCCATTTAAGTTGCGCGTCTCGAAAAGCTCGTTAGAACACTATTGACTACCGAGTTACTCTAAGCGGCAAGAGATGGCGCTAGTTCTTCCCATAGGAATTCAAGGGATTTATTCCATTTAATTTTAAAGATTCCAGCTAATTAATTAAGGGTAAAAAATTAATTATTTTTTAACTACAATGATTACTAATTTAATTATCTATAAGATATAGAGCTCCTTTTTATTAATTAAATGCTTTTATTTAACTTACTCTTTCAAGGTCACCAACTTTATGGCTTTGTTAAGGACACTTCCCGATGAGCTAGAGGTGTGAAATTTGATATTTAAGAGTCATTTTTGATGACGCAAATTGTGAGTTTGGTTTTACCAAAATAGACCAAACTAATGTGGTACTTTATTTGAAACCCTTCGTGAATTAATGTAATTTCAAAAAGACTTCCCGATGGGCTAGAGGTGTGAAATGTAATACTTAAGAGTCATTTTTGATGACGCCACTATATGGTGGTTTTGATCAAAATAGACCAAACTAATGTGGTACTTTATTTGAAACCCTTCGTGAATTAATGTAATTTCAAAAGACTTCCCGATGGGCTAGAGGTGTGAAATGTAATACTTAAGAGTCATTTTTGGATGACGCCACTATATGGTGGTTTTGATCAAAATAGACCAAACTAATGTGGTACTTTATTTGAAACCCTTCGTGAATTAATGTAATTTCAAAAGACTTCCCGATGGGCTAGAGGTGTGAAATGTAATACTTAAGAGTCATTTTTGATGACGCCACTATATGGTGGTTTTGATCAAAATAGACCAAACTAATGTGGTACTTTATTTGAAACCCTTCGCGAATTAATGTAATTTCAAAAGACTTACCGATGGGCTAGAGGTGTGAAATGTAATACTTAAGAGTCATTTTTGATGAGGCCACTATATGGTGGTTTTGATCAAAATAGACCAAACTAATGTGGTACTTTATTTGAAGCCTCACGCAAATAAGGCCCTATTAACTATAGTTTTGAATTTTGATATTTACGAGTCATTTTTTTATCATAATGAATAATTTTTCAATTGAACCAAATCAATACAGGCCAAACTAATGTGGTACTTTATCATATTGATGATTTTTGATAAGACTAAAAAGACTAAAAAAGCTTAAAATAAAAAATAAAATAAAAAAAAAAGATTTTTAAAAAAAATGCTTTTATTTAAATTGAACTAAAAAGAGAGAAATAAGAAAGAAATAATTTAATTGTTCTTGTTAAAATTTTTAATATTTATGACTTAAAATAAAAGCGTGGGGCGAGAGTCTCGGAATCACTTCGAAGCGCCCCACGCTTTTATTTTAAGTCATAAATATTAAAAAATTTTAACAAGAACAATTAAATTATTTCTTCTTATTTCTCTCTTTTTAGTTCAATTTAAATAAAAGCATTTTTTTAAAAATCTTTTTTTTATTTTATTTTTTTTTAAAATATCTTTTATTTAATGCGATTAATCTAAAAAAATTTTTATTTTTTCGAAAATCAAAAAAAGGGCTTCTATAGGTTGGAGATATTTTAAATAGCTTTAATTAAAAAATAATTGAGGTCGATAGCTTCAAAATTGTGGCCGCAATCTCCCAAAATTAGCACCCCGAATAGTTTAGACAAGGAAATAATTGAGAAAATAGAAAACGAGCTTCCCCCACTTACACCCCAGGATTAGCAACACCCTCTTCGTATTGGACTGCGTTTTTTTTCTCCACTATTTTTTTTTTAAGACGGAGATATGGCTTTGAGATTTGGACTTGAGTATCAATTTCCGTTCCGTTTTTCAAGAATTCTTATTTTAGCCTCTATCATGCTCTTCAATATAACTTAATTAATGATTTAACAAGTTATCAGATAATTGTTTAGATTGTGCTAAGAATATGATAATTTATAAAAGATGTTTTCTCTTTTATTTGATAATGCAATGCTTTTGTGTCTCTAACTTTCTCAATTGATTCTTTTGTATTGTTTTGCTCAGATTTAAACAATTCTTCGAAACTCACTGAGCCATTGCCCTCATAGTAGAAATTTTTAAAAAACCGACTTGGCCAAATGACACATGTGCATAATGAATATGTACATGAAAAAATTCCTGAAGGACTGAAGATGGCAGAATAAAAACTTTCGCCGAAACGTCTCACTTGGAATTGTTGTTTTCTTTGGTCCAAAACCTCTTTGGCTGCATCCTCGCTACCCAACATTGCAATATCTACAGCCACTAACTCAACCACTTTAAACAATTAAGGCTGTTTTTCCTCTTAAGACCCTCAAACACGTGAAGGGCGTTCTTAAGGATTTCCTCTACGGAATCTGGCCTTAAGGAAAATATTATTGATATTCAATCAGGATTTTTTGGCCTCGAGGCCGCTACCACACCCGTTGAAGATTTCCTAGAGGCGTGTACTAGTATTATCAAGAAGTCAAAAAAAATTCAAGACATAGACAGCCAAAATTATTTCTTTTATTGTTGCCGTTCCAGGTTGACGTTTCGGCCAATGGTCTAGGCCATCTTGACTAAAATATTTTCGTACATTTTATTATAACATGTTATTATGGCATTTTCTATAAACTGTATATTATTATAGATTATATTTTTATATTTTATAGAAAGTGCCACAATAACATGTTATAATAAAATGTACGAAAATATTTTAGCTCTGAAGATGGCCTAGACCATTGGCCGAAACGTCAACCTGGAACGGCAACAATAAAAGAAATAATTTTAGCTGCCTATGACTTGAATATTTTTTTTTTTTGACTTCTTAATAATTGAGGTTTACATTAGATCACGCAAAAGGCATAAAAAATTGCAGAATAGTCACAAATTGGCATGATTTGGATTTATTTTTAATGTCATTTATCAAGAAAATATCTGTTCTTATCATTTTTTTTTTTTTTTTTTAATAAAAAACACACTTTTTTCCCATTCACACAGTCTTTTCTACAACTCAGGCCATTTAAGTCTTAAACGATAACCGTTATATTATTAATATATATATTTGGGGTCCAGACATTCTTATTTAACCCGCGACCCTTCGTATACAAGGCAAGTAGGCTAGCCACTACACCAAGCCCGAGGGCATTCATATAATTTAAAAGAGATTTTCTTAAGGTTTAATTTGAGCCTAATATTATTTTTCTAAGATAAGGGAAATCTTTTTATTCTACGGTGTCTTGATTCATACACAAGACAAAAATGTATCTGTACTTTAAGAATTTTTTTCCTTTGACGTCAAAGGCCATATGGACATCTTTAATTGACCAATTTAATAAAAAGATTTTTCGATTAATTGTTCCAGAAATCCTCTGGTAATAAATATCTCATCCCACTCAATCTCTGGCCATTTTGGTTGCCTATCTTTCAGCATGCACAGCGAACTCTTTCATTCATTATTTTATTATTAGAAAACAAATTGTTTCTCAGCATTTTTTGTTGTTAAGGATTGTCAGCACTCTCTTTTTATTAAAATAGCCATAAATTAAGGTTATTATTTTTCAAAATATTTTCATTTTTGAACATCCCCTCTCTCTCTCTCTCTCTTTACATTTTTTTATTTATCTAACTTTATTTTTCTCGTCTTCTTTGATCTGAGTTTCTTCGCACATTTAAGATCTCTTAACCTACTAACCCGATAAATCAACAAATAGATTAACAAAAAAATATTTTTAATTTTGGAGTTGAATAAAAAAAAAAAAAAAATTGAACATCTATTCCGCCCAGGCCTCTAGACCTGACAGAATAAGAGAACAAATGTTCAATTATTTTTATTCATTCAACTTCTAAACGGCCTTTATGCTCTTTATTATTTTTAGATTCTTTTTTCTATTGTTAAAAATATTCCATAAAACATCACATGTTGTGATTTTTCTTGAATCATAAATGCAATTTGTCTCGAACATAGAATATAGTTTCATGTTGGGTACAATACTTGCAAATTTTCTTCAACAAACTTCTAATTAGTGATCAGCGGAAATTTGAATATTTTTCTATTCCGACGTTTCTGGCCCCATCCAGAGAGATTTTTTTTTTTTTTTTTAAATTTTCTCTCTCGGCTAGATTTTTTCTTTTTTAATAAAATGGCCTCGGTCTGATCACCATTTGGCCAGGTTGAATTGAATAGATATTTTTAATGAAAATGATTTATCGATGTTGCGTTTTTCGGTGTCACCCTCCCGAATTTCCACAGAGCTTAGCATTGTTACACTGCAACGATCTTGGTGGCTGTTATTCTACTCTATTGCATCACCCCAGCTCCTCGGTTGTCAAACATCTTGGTGGCTGTGTCTAGATTATTGGATGCTGGCTAGAATAGCAAGAAACAGCCACCGAGATCATTGACAATAAACAAAGCCAGGGCGAGCGCCTATTAATATTAGTTTATTAAATAACACCCTCTCTGAATGTAAGAGAGGATGCAAAATAATAATGATAATCATTAATGAGTAGTGAAAATTATTTTAAGAACAAATAATAAATTAATGTGACAAATATAATTAAAATTATGTGACACTATTAGTGGCAACAACTAAATCCAAATGACACAAACATTATTTAGAGAGACATTCTTCATTCACAAAGATCAAATAAATCCGTTTTGATTATTAAACTCTGATTCTTTTTAAATTAAACGTTTCGGCCACCCATTCAGTGACTATTTCATGCACTATACAAAGTAGGCCGTATACAAAGCACACTACTGGATGAGTGGGGAAAACGTTTTATTTAATACAAATAGATACTTAAAATTTGTCTAAAAAACGTTTAACATCGGAGAGTGTAAATAAATAAAGAAATATAAACTCACTCGAAAGACAGATCTCGCTGGATGAAGTCAATTCTCAGATGCGCCCCTCGAGAAATCTGTTGAGGTAATTGTAATGTCCACGAAGTTTATTGAACCATCAGTGAGAGTGTTGAAACCACTTAAACCACTAAAACCACCAAATCCATCACCACCGCCGCCACCAAAACCCCCACTACCACCACCACCACCACCACCAAATCCACCGCCGGATGAAGGCGAGTCGATGAAACCCAAGTCCCTAGAAAAATAAAAAAAAAAAACGTGTAAGAATAAATCTGTTTTTATCATAATATGAAAAACAAATAAAAAAAAATAACAAAATAACTACTCTAGGAGTAGTAGTAGGATGTCATATACATTTATATGTATATACTTTTTTTTAAAATCTTTTTTCGTTCACGAAGACACCATCGCTATTTTTTCTAATTTAATTGATTGCCAATATACGAGTGCAAATCAAAAAGTTTTTGCCCCTATTTTTTTCGGCCAAATGACGGGATGTTAAACAAAAACCAACATATCCATTCGAAGTACATAGTGGACCATTCATGGGCCGGTCCTCATAGAGGGATTCTCGATCTTGACAACGTGATCATCCTCCACGACAATGTGAGACCAGATGTGGCAAACAAGACCATCGGCAAGCCGAAGAAGAAGTTTAACTGAGAACATTCACCATACAGTCCGGATCTTGCTCCTAGTGATTTCCACCTTTCAAGTCCGCAGAAGAAGTTCCTGGCAGGACAGTGATTCCTTGCGAAGACGAAGTCAAGACAAAAGTGCGACAGTGGTTCCGTAGTCAGACAGCAGACTTCTTCAGCAGCGGGATTGGAAAATTAGTGCCGAGATGGGATTAGAGGTGTTCGATTATGGAAAAAAATAATCGATTATCGATCATGAAAAATAATCGATTATTGGCTCCGGACGGACTAAAAAATAATCGAATATGAAAAGAAATAATCGAATTTTTTCCCACTGCTGAAAATTGTTTTTCCTTCCAGTGAAAATTATTTGACCTTTTTTATCCCATCTTTTGAAACACATTTTTCCCAAAAATAATCGAAATAATCGATTATTTTTTAAGAAAATAATCGGTGAATATTTGAAAAGGTAAAATAAAATCATCTGAACTATATTTTACGTTTTACCTTTTCGGTCATTAAAATTATTTCATTATACACCACATACTATACGATATACTTAAGGCTAAAGCTATCAGGTGGGGACTTAATTGTGGCGCTCACTGTACAAGGAACAATATACGGATGCGCCCTGTTACGCATTAGTGTGTCAAGCGCCAGCTACTGAGTTTTGAGAAAATTAACATTAAAGTTTTTTGTTTTCATTGGATTATATATAATTTTTTTTGTCAATTGTGCAAGTAACATTAAATATAAATTTTTCTAGGACATATTTCATAAAAAATATTAATTATAGCATTTGAAACAATATTCCGTGCTTAACCTCAATTTGAATTTTTTTTGCGCTTGGCACACTAATGCATAACAGGGTCCATTGAAATTTAAAAAAACGTCAATGTTTTAGAAGGAAAGCCAACCCCTAGAACAAGAGGCGTGACTTGTACCTCTGTACCATTGGGCTAATATAAATTTGACGACTCTACTGTATGGCTATTTTCAATACCTCCTTGGTTTCTGATCATAGATTTATTTCACTAAATTCTATTACATATGATATAAAAAGGGCTACAAACGGATAAAAAAAGTCTCCTCAAGTGGTGTTGCTAAAGAGAGGTTTATTAAAGAGAAAAAAACGCTATATTTTCAGCAATTGTTTTTAATTCGTTAGCAAGGCAATATTTTCAGATATTTCGGAGACTTCCGAACGAATTAGAAAACAATTGCTGAAAATATAGCGTTTTTTTTTCT
>JAKCPI010019760.1:0-12663 GCA_023213315.1 Euborellia annulipes | reverse complement strand
TCATAATTCCGGTGATAATTGCCCCCATGCACACCCGCAGAAAGTAAGACGCCTCTGGCGTGGGGGTTGCCTAGAGCCAGGCGCACAAATCAAGAGCAAGGATCCCCTTTGAAAAGAAAAATGCAGATGCTTCTATTAGGCTTGCGGAGTCACTTTATTATTCTCATAACTAGGCTAATTTACAAAATATGCGCTTATCATCATCACACTTATCACAAATACACGATAACACTGATTCTTATCCCTCCAATTCGAAAAAGTCAAGTAGCGTTCAATATCTTAAAATCACTGCTTGCTGAGGAATTTTCCAAACTTCAAAATGCTTCATTCTCATCATTATTTGGTTCTTGTTTTTTAATTTTTTTCCTAGAGAGTGTCCGCCTAAGCGTTCCAATTTTCGATTTCTTCTCCTTTTTCTTCTCGTCATTTGTACTCTCATAATTTTCCATTTCGTTAAAATTCGTTAAATTCGGTTCGCTTTTAGTTAAAATCCAATTTCTATTGGCTGCTGTTGGCGTTAGTCGCGGTGACGGCACAGGAGAGGTTTTCTCCGGCTTGCCATTTCTTTGCTCCGGCACCAGGAGAGCATTTCGAGGTTGTTTCTGAGCACGAGGATGTGAAGGAGGTGGGGAGCGCCGCCGAGGGGTTGGATTGAGAAATTCGGTCTCGGCAGTTGCCAGCCTAGGCCCAACTTTTCCACTTTCTTCCTCCACATTTTGGTCGGCTACTAAACAAAATGCATCGATTAAATTCAATTTTATTTGAAAGATAAAAAAAGAAAAAATTCATATTAAATGAGATAACAAATTAATAGATGATTAGAATAACATATACATTTACTTTAATTTAATTTCAACTAGCATCTTACAAGGAAAAAGAAAAACATCAAGAAAATAAAAGATAATTTTGGCATTCATCGTGGATTATTTTAGTTAATAACCGAAACATTGTCAATTTTTAATTTGGGTTATTGTAAAATAAACCACGATTAATGGCAAAATTGTCATTTATTATTCATGATAACAATCCGGAAAGCTTAGATCATTTATTTAGTATTATCTTTTAGCTCTTTTGAGATTTCCTTAAAATCAAGGACAAGATTATTCATATCAAAGGTATATTTTCCTCGATGCAACTCTTACGACTATCGTTGAACGATTAATCGTTGATAATATTTTGCTTAGACCGTGTACGATTTGTTTATTACTTTCTCTTACCTATGAATATATGTCTTATCAGTATTGGATTCATGTCAAAAATTCGATGTCGACATTTTGAAGGATATACACGTTTTAAGGACCCCTGAGTCCAAAAAAGTGGTCTGTCTGTCTTTGTGTGTCGGTGAACAAAATATCTCAAGAACGAAAATAGCTAGGAGGTTGAAATTTTATATTTAAGTTAGGAACCCCCCTGGGATGTGACTTGAAGTTTTTGAACAAAATCGGCTATAAAGTACTAGTACTTTACTGATGCACTTTTTCAGTTTTTTTTTTTTTTTTTCATTTTTCGCGAAATTCGCTCAAACCAATTTTGATTAAAATTCAAAAATCCATTATTTTTTAGAAGCTCATTAAAATGTGTATTTTCATTTTGCCCTGAAAATGGTTTGAAGTCTACTTTACTCTTGCATTTCATAGGAGAAATGGTTGCCGTGGTAACAAAAGATAAATTTTTTCCCATCTTTATAAATTTTACATCTTGCCGGCGGGGCTTGGTGTAGAGGTTAGCTCATATAACAAAAGTCGCGGGTTCGGCCCCAAGTCAGTCCGATGATTTGGAACCAAATGGCTTAAATAAGAATGCCTGGACCACAATATATATAAATTATTAATACAACGGTTATCGTAAAAGTCTTATATGGCCTGAGTTGCCGAAAATAGTGTGAGTGTGAGTGTGAAAAAACTGTGAGTGTTAAAAACAAAAATTTACATCTTGAATTCTAATATATCGGCAGAAACTATAAATATATTTCGACAAGACAAATCTGGTGTGATAAGCACAGGACACAACTTGCGAATACCGAAGGTAAGAGAAAGCTGTGTGCTGTGCGATCAGTCATACCAGATTTTTTAAATTAGTCTTTATTCGCAGTCACATTGTTCTATAATAAAGCAAGTTTGTGTTTTTACTATAGAATGAGTTTAAAGAGACAGTTGAGTAGACATAAAATATTATTACTGAAATACCTTTTGAAAAAGAGCAAAAAATCGTACAAAAAAAGGTCGTCTGTCCCAAAAATGAATCATTTCTCAACTGCATGAAGACGGCAAAAATTTCTCCGTCTTTCTGTTGAGCAGTTTGACTTCGTGCTGAGATTAATCAAATAATCATTTAGGACTAAGGATTATATTCACTTTTTACTGATCTATCCTCGATTAGTCGTTCAGAGCTACACACCTCATAGGAAATAGTGCTCAAGTTTAATCGTTGAACGATAATCGTGAGAGTCGCACCGAGGAAAACGTAGCTTTAGGGAGAGTGCCTATTGTCATATCCTCTGGTGCCAGTAAACCCATTGCAATTATCAGCAATGAATTTGGTGAATTGGAATAAAAATAAATAATCACCTGCTCAATTAGTGATTTCGTTCCTTACATTCATTCACTGTTTAAAATCATACTGACGGCTTTTTGAGATTGATATTTCGTACTTTATCTCAATTATAAGAGAGAGAGAGAGAGCAAATTATAATTTTATCAAAACTTATCTATTATTATTTCTTCTTCATAAATTTTTAATCTCTTTCAATTGACTAGTAAGGATATTTGTGCGAATCTCCCTTCTCCACACAAACCGCCCCCTAAAATCAAGCAAATGATAATGGAAAGAATTTTTAGTATTTTTAATTTTAAAATTTTGATTTCACCAATCGAAGAGCATATTGGCTCCGATACATCTTAAGGAAAACTTTTTGTGTTATGTTTTGTTAATGTAGAGTGAATATCTGAGTAGATTTTGTTGCAAGGTTTAGGCAAAGAGCATCATTTATTAATAGGACTTGAAACTGACGTTTCGGTCAGATATGCGACCAAAGTGTCGGCTTGAAGTTCATTTAATGAAATATAAATTCTTAGTTGCATCTGCTCTTTTTTTACTTTCTCTTACCTATGTTTCAATATATATGTAATATACTGTATTATTATAGAGAGAGAGAGAGAAAGTATTGGATTCATGTCAACAAGGAGAACTCTCCCTGACTGGCAATTCGGTTTTCGTAGGAATCATTCAGCTCTACAACAGGTGGCAAGGGTTGTGTCATTTGTGCGTCAGCGTGGACGAGCGCCTGCAGCATTGGTACTGCTAGATGTTGCTAAAGCGTTTGATTCTGTCTGGCATCAAGGACTAGTATCAAAACTTTTACACTTTGGTCTGCCTTATAAGTTGTGTAAAATTATTGGAAATTTTTTTAGCAAATAGACAGTTTAGAGTCAAACTAGAAGGGGTTATTACTGATTGGAAACCAATCCGAGCCGGAACTCCGCAGGGATCTCCCCGCTTTATTTACTTCCGACATTCCATCTCCAAATTATTCGAAAATTGCACAGATCCATCAACCCCTTCGGTAAGAGAAAGTTGTGCACCGTGCGCCAGTCACACCAGATTTTTGAATTTAGATTCGCCTCAATATTCATAAATGGACACTAATATGTTTAGAAATAGATTCATTCTAATTCCCTTATAATCTATAAGCATAAGGGATCTTTTACTAGGAAGTTTCTAAATTTCAAACATCCCTAATCTTTATTATTCTAAGTCAACATGATAAGAGAGAGCCTATAAATAATTTGATAAATATTTATTTAGATTTTTTTTTTATTTTCTTTCGGGAGAGCAAAAGAGAACGAATGAATCCTCATCTAATATTAGAGTTCAAAAAAAATCTGGTGTGACTGGCGCACAGCACACAACTTTCTCTTACCTTCGGTAATCGAAAGTTGTGAACTGTGCTTGTCACACCAGATTTTTTGTGTCGACATGTATTTAGTTCCCGGCAGTAGGGAATATTTGAATTCAGATGTCAAATTTATAAGTATGGGAAAATATTTATATTGTGTTACCATGGCAACCATTTCTCCTATCTTCTCTATGAAGCACAAGAGTAAAGTGTGCTTCAAACAATTTTGAGGGCAAAACGAGAATATACATTTGAAAGAGCATCTAAAAAATAATTGATTTTTGAATTTTAATCAAAATCGTTAGAGCGAATTTTGAGAAAATCGAAAAAAACTGAAAAAGTACATCAGTAAAGTACTAGTACTCTTTGGCCGATTTTGATTAAAAGCTTATTTTTCCGGTCCCGGGGGGTGTTTAACTTAAATATAAAATTTCAACCTCATAGCTCAATTCCTTCATGCTTAAAATTGAACACACACACACACACACACACACACACACACACACACACACACACACACACACACACACACACACACACACACAGACAGACCATGTCGCGAAAACCACTTTTTTGGATTCAGGGGACCTCAAAACGTGAAGATCCATCAAAATCTCGACATCGAATTTTTGACATGAACCAATACTTTCTCTCTATATATATATTACATATATACATAGGTAAGAGAAAGTAAAAAACTACGAAATCTTGTGAGGTAAAGAGATTTAAAAATTATACGAAAATTAAAAAATATCTTATTATGATTAGATAATGTTTTGATTAAGAATTAATTTAAATAAATATAAAAACTTGATTAGTAAGATATTTAATTTTTACTTTCTCTTACCTATGTATATATGTTAATATATAGAGAGAGAAAGTATTGGATTCATGTCAAAAATTCGATGTCGAAATTTTAATGGATATACACGTTTTGAGGTCCCCTGAATCCAAAAAGTGGTCTGTCTGTCTGTGTGTGTCGGTGAACAAAATATCTCAAGAACGAAAAGAGCTAGGAGATTAAAATTTTATATTTAAGTTAGGTACCCCCTTTGGGACGTGTCACGAAACTTTTGAACAAAATCGACCAAAGAATACTAATACTTTACTGATGTAATTTTTCAGTTTTTTTTTTTTTTCGATTTTCTCATAATACGCTCCAACGATTTTGATTAAAATTCAAAAATCAATTATTTTTTAGATGCTCTTTAAAATGTATATTCTCATTTGCCATTGAAATCTTCTGAAGACCACTTTACTCTTGTACCAAGGGCGGATACAAGGGAGGTAGTAAAGGGGGTTATTAACCCCCCCCCCCCGAGATTTGAAAAATATACTTTTTTTCGATAAAAAAAAAATTTATTTTTAATGTAAAATTTTAAAAATTAATACTTAAAAATTTGATTTGTATTTATATTCTGGCAAACAAGTACAGAATGCGCCTTTAAATTACCGAAATTAAGAAAAAATAGTGTGCTGTGCGACCAGTCACACCAGATTGCCCCTTCCCCCTAGAAACACCTCTGGATCCGCTCTTGTCTTGTACTTCATAGGAAAGATAGGAGAAATGGTTGCCAAAATATAAATATTTTCCCATGCTTATAAATTTTGAATTCAAATGTACCGTACTGTCGGAAACTAAATATATGTCGACACAAAAAATCTGGTATGACAAGCACAGAGCACAATTTTCGATTACCGAGGGTAGGAGAAAGTTGCGTGCAGTGCGACCATCACACCAGATTTTTCAACTTGAATTCCTGCCTCTAGAGTCTTCATAGTTTTGACATTAATATTCCAACTTGATTTTGCTTTTTTTTTTACGCACAACTTGGAGTATGTTATGGACCAATATATTTTTGTATTCTATGTTGATTTAATCATTTCACGACATCTATATTCATATCAGAAAATATTATAATATTTGGAGCTAATTTGAATTTCATCTCTTATCAGGAAATACTCGATCTGATAAGAAATAGTAGATAATTTGGCTACGAGATGACTCTTTTGTCTTCTTGATGATTTTCTAAAGCAACATGATCAAATTATGCAGGTGTGCAGCGTGTGTAATGTATACAGACAAGTAGGCTTATAATTTGATTTCGTTGGCAATCCGAAATAAATATTTTGCAAAATAAATTATTTTTAATGTGGAAAGCAATCGCTGGCGTGAACGTGTTAAGGTGCGCGTCTCGAGGTGCTAATTTTGGGACTTTCCAGCGGCCACAATTTTGAAGCTATCGACCTCAAATTTTTTTTAAATTAAAGCTATTTAAAATATCTACAACTTATAGATGCCCTTTTTTTGATTTTAGAAAAAATAAATTTTTTTTTTAGATTAATCGCATTAAATAAAAGATATTTTAAAAAAAGGAGCTCTATAAGTTGTAGATAATTAAATTAGTAATCATTATGTTATAGAATAATTAATTTTTTGCCTTTAATTAATTAGCTGGAAGCTCTAGAATGAAATGGAATTTATCCCATGTATTCATATGGAAAAAACTAACGCCATCTCTTGCCGCCTAGAGGAACTCGGTAGTCAAAAGCTTTCTAACGACTTTTCGAGACGCGCACCTTAAATTTTTTTTTTCAAAATTTAAATTTCCCATTTAAGTTGCGCGTCTCGACAAGCCGTTAGAAGACGATTCACTGCCGAGTTACTCTAGGCGGCAAGAGATGGCGTTAGTTTTTCCCATAGGAATTCAAGGGATTTATTCCATTTAATTTTAAAGATTCCAGCTAATTAATTAAGGGTAGATAATTAATTATTTTTTAACACAATGATTACTAATTTAATTATCTATAAGATATAGAGCGAATTTTTTAAAAAATATCTTTTATTTAATGCGATTAATCTAAAAAAAAAATTTATTTTTTTCGAAAATCAAAAAAAGGGCTTCTATAAGTTGCAGATATTTTAAATAGCTTTAATTTAAAAAAAATTTGAGGCCGATAGCTTCAAAATTGTGGCCGCAATCTCCCAAAATTAGCACCCCGAATAGTTTAGACAAGGAAATAATTGAGAAAATAGAAAACGAGCTTCCCCCACTTACACCCCAGGATAGCAACACCCTCTTCGTATTGGACTGCGTTTTTTTCTCCACTATTTTTTTTTTTAAGACGGAGATATGGCTTTGAGATTTGGACTTGAGTATCAATTTCCGTTCCGTTTTTCAAGATTTCTTATTTTAGCCTCTATCAAAAAACTGAACATTTTTTTGCCAGCCCTCAAAAAAAATTTTTTTATAATTTTAATAAATTTATTTTTTAAATAAATTATATTATTATAATTTTATTTTTATATAAAAAACAACAAAATGTAAAAAAAAAAGAAAATATTTTGTCGAAGAAGGGTACCATTGGCGAAACAATGAACGGCAACAATAAAAGAAAGAATGTTGGCTGCATATGGCTTGAATATTTTTTTTTTTGACTTCTTAATAATTGAGGTTTACATTAGAGCACGCAAAAAGGCCTAAAAAATTGCAGAATAGTCACAAAATTGGCATGATTTGGATTTATTTTTAATGTCATTTATCAAGAAAATATCTGTTCATATCATTTTTTTTTTTTTTTTTTTTAATAAAAAACACACACTTTTCCCATTCACACCACACTCACACACACACATTCACACAGTCTTTTCGCCAACTCAGGCCATTTAAGTCTTAAACGATATCGTTATATTAATAATATATATATAAATATATATATTTGGGGTCCAGGCATACTTATTTAAGCCATTTGGTATCCAAATGCCCGCCAGGGAAACCCGCGACCCTTGCTATACAAGGTCAGTACGCTAGCCACTACACCAAGCCCGGGGCATTCATATTAATTAAAAGAGCATTTCTTCAGGTTTTAATATTATTTTTCTAAGATAAGGAAAATCTTTTTATTCTACGGTGTCTAATTCACACAAGACAAAAATGTATCTGTACTTTAAGAATTTTTTTCTTTTGACGTCAAAGGCCATATGGACATCTTTAATTGATCAATTTAATAAAAGATTTTTTTTTTTTTTTTTTTATTTATTTATTACAAAAGATTTTTTGATTAATTGTTCCAGAAATCCTCTGGTAATAAATATCTCATCCCACTCAATCTCAGGCCATTATGGTTGCCTATCTTTCAGCATGCACAGCGAACTCATTCATTCATTATTTTATTATTAGAAAAACAAATTGTTTCTCAGCATTTTTGTTGTTAAATATTGTCAGCACTCTCCTTTTATTAAAATAGCCATAAATTAAGGTTATTATTTTTCAAAATATTTTCATTTTTGAACATTCCCTCTCTCTCTCTTTACATTTTTTTATTTATCTAACTTTATTTTTCTCGTCTTCTTTGATCTGAGCTTCTTCGCACATTTTAAGATCTCTTAACCTACTAACCCGATAAATCAACAAATAGATTAACAAAAAAATATTTTTAATTTTGGAGTTGAATAAAAAAAAAAAAAAAAAAAAATTGAACATCTATTCCCCCCAGGCCTCTAGACCTGGCAGGAATTAGAGAACAAATGTTCAATTATTTTTATTCAACTCCTAAACGGCCTTTCTCCACTTTATTATTTTTAGATTAAAAATATTCCATAAAATGACATCCCCAGCCTAATATTCCCAATATTCAGAAAAATTTCAATATTGAGAAAGTTGCCAATATTCCACAAAACCTTTTTTTGGGATTCTGGATCACATGCTGTGATTTTTCTTGAATCATAAATGCAATTTGTCTCGATCATAGAATATAGTTTCATGTTGGTCACAATGCTTGCAAATTTTCTTCAACAAACTTCTAATTTTTTAGTGATCAGTGGAAATTTGAATATTTTTCTATTCCGACGTTTCTGGCCCCATCCAGAGAGTTTTTTTTTTTTAATTTTCCCTCTCGGCTCTTAAGGTCTTTTGGGAATAGATTTTTTTTATTTTTTTTAATAAAATGGCCTCGGCCTGATCACCATTTGGCCAGCTTGAATTGAATCGATATTTTTAATGAAAATGATTTATCGATGTTCCGTTTTTGGTGTCACCCTCCCGAATTTCCACAGAGCTTAGCATTGTTACACTGCAACGATCTTGGTGGCTGTTATCCTACTCTATTGCAACGCCCCAGCTCCTCGGTTGTCAAACATCTTGGTGGCTGTGTCTAGATTATTGGATGCTGGCTAGAATAGCAAGAAACAGCCACCGAGATCATTAACAATAAACAAGGCCAAGGCGAGCGCCTATTAATATTTATTTATTAAATAACACCCTCTCTGAATGGAAGAGAGGATGCAAAATAATAATGATAATCATTAAAGAGTAGTGAAAATTATTTTAAGAACAAATAATAAATTAATGTGACAAATATAATTAAAATTATGTGACAACTCGTAAATCCAAAAGACAAAAACATTATTTAGAGAGACATTCTTCATTCACAAAGATCAAATAAATCCGTTTGATTATTAAACTCTGATTCTTTTTAAATAAAAAACGTTTCGGCCACCCATTCAGTGACTATTTCATGTACTATACAAAATAGGCCGTCAGATACAAAGCACACTACTGGATGAGTGGGGAAAACGTTTTATTTAATACAAATAGGTATATCACACTTAAAATTTGTCTAAAGATGGAGAGAGTGTGAATAAATAAAGATATATAAACTCACTCGAAAGACAGATCTCGCTGGATGAAGTCGATTCTCAGATGCGCCCCCGAGAAATCTGTTGAGGTAATTGTAATGTCCACGAAGTTTATTGAAACCATCAGTGAGAGTGTTGAAACCACTTAAACCACTAAAACCACCAAATCCATCACCACCGCCGCCACCAAAACCCCCACTACCACCACCACCACCACCACCAAATCCACCGAATCCACCGCCGGATGAAGGCGAGTCGATGAAACCCAAGTCCCTAAAGAAAAAAAAAAAAAAACGTGTAAGAATAAATCTGTTTTTATCATAATATGAAAAACAAATCAAACATTCAAAAATTTTTGAAAAAAAGAAGGATGTCATATACATTTATATGATAATTTCATATTTTATGCAAGTATATACTTTTTTTAATCTTAAGCAAGGTAGATCTGCAGCTAGGAGAATAAAAAAACTATTTTAATTTCTTTTGGTCGACGTTTCGGACGTTAATCGCTTCCTTCTTCGGGACCTGCAATCAACAAACATTTATTGAAATTAAAATTGCTTTACACAAAAAAATATATAACATTCTTTTTTATAAATAAAAAAACATTATTTCTTACCAAAGATTGTTAACAAACACACAGAGGTGTTGTTGTGGAATATATAAAATATTTGAACAATATTGAAAAAGGCATCTTTTTGTGTAAGAAAAGACATTTTTGTATTAAATATTTATTAAAAATATTTTTTAATAAATATTTAATACAAAAATGTGGTCTATAATTAAAAATTGTCCTAATAATAATATTTCAAAACACAAAAGCTTTTATAAACACAAGAGCTCTCTGTGCGTTATTTTTTCCAGTTGAAGCATTTATAATACAACATGACGTATAAATAAATTAAAAAAAGAAAAAAAAATTGTAAAAAATAACGCACAGAGATTCTCGTACACAAAAAGATGCTTTTTTCAATATTGTTCAAATATTTTATATATTCCACAACATCCATGTGTGTTTTTTAACAATCTTTTGTAAGAAATAATATTTTTTTTTTATTTATAAAAAAGAATGTTATATTTTTTTGTGTAAAGCAATTTTAATTTCAATAAATGTTTGTTGACTGCAGGTCCCGAAGAAGGACGCGAGAAAAGGGGGGGGGGCGGCCCCCCCCCCCCCGAAAAAAAAAAACCCAAAAAAAAAAAAAAGGAAAAAAAAAAAAAAACAACAAAAAATTTTACAAAAGGGGGGAAAGGAGGGTTGCGGAAAAGGAAAAAAAAAAACAAAAAAAATTTGGGAAAAAAATAAAGAGAGATTAAAAAAAAAAAAAAAAAAAGAAAAAAAAAAGAGTTAGGGGGGGGGCCCCCCCCAAAAAAATTTCTCCAACGCCCCTGAAGGACGCGTTTGGCGTCCGAAACGTCGACCAAAAGAAAATAGTTTTTTTATTCTCTTGGCTGCAGATCTACCTTCCTTAAGATTAATATATAAGAGTCATTTTATACTTTTTACTTTTTTTTTTATTTTAAAATCTTTTTTCGGTCACGAAGAGACCATCGTTATTTTTCTAATTTAATTGATTGCCAATATACGAATAAAAGTCAAAAAGTCTTTGCCCCTATTTTTTTTTTTGACCAAATGACGAATGTAAAACAAAAACCGACATATCCATTCGAAGTAGTGGACCATTTATGGGCCGGTCCTCATAGAGGGATTCTCGATGTTGACGTCATCCATGACAATGTGAGACTACATGTGGCAAACAAGACCATCGGCAAGCCGAAGAAGTTTCAGTGAAAGCATCCACCTTACAGTCCGGATCTTGTTCCTAGTGATTTCCACCTTTTCAGTCAGCTGAAGAATTTCCTGGCAGGACAGCGATTCAATTGCGACGACGAAGTCAAGACAACAGTGCGACAGTGGTTCCGTAGTCAGACAACCTACTTCTACAGCAGCGAGATTGAAAAATTAGTGCCGAGATGGGATTAGGAGTGTTCGATTATGGAAAAAAAAATCGATTATCGATCATGAAAAATAATCGATTAATCGGATTAATCGATTATTGGCTCCAGACGGACGAAAAAATAATCGAATATGAAAAGAAATAATCGAATTTTTTTCCCACTGCTGAAAATTGTTTTTCCTTCCAGTGAAAATCATTTGACCTTTTTTATCTCATCATTTGAAACACATTTTTCCCAAAAATAATCGAAATAATCGATTATTTTTTAAGAAAATAACCGGTGAATAAACGATTAATCGATTATTTTGCGCCCCCTGGGACAAATGTCTGAACTGGCGCGGGGACTAGGCCTATATGGAAAAATAGTGAAAGGTACAGTGAGCGCCACAATTAAGTCCCCACCTGATAGCTTTAGCCTTGAGTATAAGGTATAGTATATGGTAAATGGTGAAATAATTTTAAATTTGAAAAGGTAAAATAAAATCATCTGAACTAGATTTTACGTTTTACCTTTTCGGTCATTAAATTTATTTCATTATACACCATATACTATACGATATCTTAAGGCTAAAGCTATCAGGTGGGGACTTAATTGTGGCGCTCACTGTACAAGGAACAATATATGAATGGACCCTGTTACGCATTAGTGTGTCAAGCGCCAGCTACCGAGTTTTGAGAAAATCAACAATAAAGTTTTTTGTTTTCATTGGATTATACTCGTATATAATTTTTTTGTCAATTGTGCAAGTAACATTAAATATAAATTTTTTAGGACATATTTCATAAAAATTACTATTAATTATTCATTTGAAACAATATTCAGTGCTTAACTCAATTTTTAATTTTTTTTGTCGCTTGACACACTAATGCATAACAGGGTCCATATATACATGTTAAGTTGATTGAATGTATCTTATTTTACCTGAAAAAAATAGGGGCAAAAACTTTTTGATTTGTCCTTGAAATTTAAAAAAAAAAAAAAAAAAACGTCAATGTTTTGGAAAATCCAGGCCCTAGAACAAGAGGCGTGACTTGTACCTCTGTACCCTTGGGCTAATATAAATTTGACGACTCTACTGTATAGGCTATTTTCAATACCTCCTTGGTTTCTGATCATAGATTTATTTCACTAAATTATATTACATATGATATAAAAGGGCTACAAAAACGGA